>JAOVYX010007307.1:0-35957 GCA_035668315.1 Drosera spatulata | reverse complement strand
AATTCTCAGCAGAGGCATTGTAAGGTTATACAGGAATATATGACCAGCTGGCATGAAGCGATAGACGACCAAGTTATGTTTATTCTCAACCATCGTGCAGAAATCAACAAGGCAGGAGAAGCCAAACCCCATAGACAAATCAAAATCTTCTCCAAAAACAAGTGACAAAACCAAGTTCATATTGCCCAGCACCTAAAATAAAGAATGGAAGATGTCTCTCATAAGGAGATTTATGACTGAATCAACTTAAGCTTCAGTTCCAAATTCGATGTTCACACAATATGTGAATGAAAAGGGTGTCTAAGATCAAGACTAAACCTGATGTCTGATTGAGAGGTAAAAGACATTAGGCTCGAACATTCTCATAGAACCATGGCTACGCAGGTTGCAGAAAGCTTTCAATGGCATGAATAGATCAATTTATAGTTCAAAGTGGCTATTCCACTGAACCAGCTCACTCAAACAAGCTAGTGAACACTCAAACTGAGAAGCTAGCAATAGTGATCGAAAATGTGGAGGCACACTACAGCCTTTTCCAGGATCAGTTGCTATGAGAGAAAAAAAAAAAAAAAAAAAAAAACAAGATAAAGTATAGATAATCAAGTTACAAATTATCTTTACCTATGGACATAGCTATGGAACTTAACATGGCGTGACTACTAATTACTGCATTGACACAGAAAATGTCAAGGGGGACAACTCGTTTTTCTCCTCTTCCAGATTCTTTTTATTTTAGCCCTGAACTTAATCACATAGTCCATGTGCCTTTATCTTAGTCGGAAGTGCAAATATGTTAGTAATGAGTAAAGCACAACATAAATACATAAGTAGGCACAGAGCAGTACTGAAGTGAGGTTTTGTACTAGTATTTTTACATGGTGTTCTCCAATGATATGAGGTGTGGCATATTGTAAGATAGTGAATGAAACACAGCTCACTGAATTTCTGAGTGATTATATTTTTCTAGGCCAAACCCAAGAGTTCGAGTTTTGCCTTTTGAAGACAGAAAGCTGTAGACATGCTACCAAAGTCTTCATGGTTCATTTTTTAGCAGATTCCCATTCTGTGTACGTCAACATTCTTATTGATCCCAAGTCCAACTCCTCTACAACAGAATTCATACTCCTTTCCGACATGTTATGTTTTCCTATCTTTAACATATTCCAAAATTTAAGTCATGCTCAAATCACGAATCTACTCCGTCAATGATATTGACTTCCTAGCAAACTTTTTTGCCCATACCTGTAACGTAGCCCATCAAGCTGTGGTTTAAACAGTGTCACGGGATTAGATTTTTGCAACCCATGCGGCACTCAAGTTACTCACATCTTCGTTTGAGTTCAACCTACTCGTCACCCAAAGGTGATGTTTGTGAACGCTAAGAGAGTTTGGACTTGGAAACAAGCTTATATTGAGAACACTTGAGAGTTTACAAAGTTTTGAGCTTACAAGAATGTGGAACGAGTTAGGGATCAGATGAGATGAGATGAGATGCCTTGTCCAAAGGTCTCATCTCTATATATACACTTTCATGAAAAGGTCTAACCTTTGTGGTCTAGACTCTTCCATACTCTTCCTTCTAAGAACATACAAGAGCCTTCTAGGTTCTTCCCCTATGTACAAGAATTCCCTAGAAAACTCTACCCAATTATAGGGAATTCTAAAAAATTCCGAAGAACCCTAAAGTTCTCAATAAAACTCTAGAAAAATATGAAATTGTCTAAAGTGTGGAGAAATCTAGTATGAATGCGCTCCCTTTCAGGTTTAACTGTTTGGCTTTCCATCACTAGTATGAATGCGCTCCCTGTAGCGAATTATGACATATTATCATGATTAATTTCTAGTTTGGGGGAATATGTACAAGGTACCTTCGTTTAACTACCCGCTATTGGCTTAAGAGTTATGAGAAAGCCATCTCTTGCTCATAGACACCTGGGCTAGGAATTTGACATCAAAATTAAGGAATTTGACATATGAATGAGACACTTTTTTTACGGATAAATAGGTTCATTTTTTGATGTAAACGACCTTTAGATTTACGAAATAAGGTTGTGTACATCATCCTTTCGTAGATTTCACTCTAAATGAGTCTTTGGTACAATGATTGTAGAAGAGTACTTAGCTAAGATTACTAATTTTGATTTGGAGGTGGCTAGTGGATGCTTCAGGAAGCTTAACCATGTGCGTGATAACACACAACACAAGTCACTTGAATCGAAATCACTTCAAATTGAAGTGATGACAACAAACTTATACAGTAAAACGAATTTTATGATTCAAATGAAATTGAGCATAGTGTAACGTTAGAGTAAAATTATGAATAAAAACAAAGGTTCTAATATATTTGAGCACTTAAAGGGCCACAATAAACTTGGACCATTAAAAACATAAACAAACTTTCATTTCAACTACCTCAAATACACGAAATCTGGCTTCATTTAATTTATTAGAAGAACTGCTCCAGTAATGGTCTTCAAAACAATCAATAAACGCGAGGTTGTTACCATTGCTACTTGGGAAGCTAGAGCACAAGGGCAACACATTTTCTCCATGGAGCCACGGACATGATTTATTAGCGACTCCTATTGATGAAAACCTCCAGCTTCTAGGATTTAGCAGAATCTGCGGTCCTAGATAGCAGGCAGAGAAATTAACCACTATTGCCGACCTAAAGCGCTATCGTACTCAATTAAATTCTAAGCATCCCACACCTACTGATAACTATGGTCCTGACATTATCTCGAGTTATCTTCACTTGCACATTCCAATAAAATCCTGGAACCTCTTAAAAATAAAAGGAGGTTATCCTTGGTCGACAACCTTGTTAATAAATTTAACCAGATGCAGGTGTACCACATCCTCCCTACATCTCTTGATAAATAGCTCATGCCTTGATTGGATCTGTTACCAACAGAAACAACGTAGTTCGCCTCAACCATAGAGGAAACCATCCTTTTCCAGGCTTTTCCCTGCTACTATCTTTCTTGTTGAAAATCATATAGATAGCACTTTTCTCTGCTGCAGTAAAGGCGAAGAATGGAGATATGGTACACAATTTCCATCGGTGTTTGTTGCTTGGTATTCCTTAAATCTTTGTTCAACCTTGTCATCCGCTCTAATCCCAAGCAAGGTAAGAAAATGCTACCTCCTGGCCCCATAGACTTGCCCGTAATTGGGATGTTTCGTTTCCTTGGAAAAAACATATTTGAATTACAAGTCTTGTTCATATCCTGGATGGCCAAGTATGGTCCAATCATCACCTTCCGTGCCGGGGGCTTACGGCCGATTATCATGCTTGGTACTGGCAGCCTAGTGCATCAGGCCCTCGTCCTCAAAGGGGCTCTCTTCGCTGATCGCCCTGAGTTACCTCCCATGTCAAAGATCATGAGCAGCGATGCACACAGCATCAGCACTTCCCGATATGGCCCTACATGGCGCAGCCTCCGAAGGAACTTCACTACGTTCCTTCACCCTTCTCACTTCAAGTCCTACACTCAGATACGAGAGCGGGTCTTATGCACGCTTATCGAATGCCTCAAGGTCGACTCTGAATCCCACGAGGGGGTGGTTAAAGTGTTAGATCATTTCCAGTTTGCTATTTTCTCGGTTCTTGCCCTTATTTGCTTTGGGAATGAGCTCGATGACAATCAGCTTGATGAACTCGAGAGATCATCCCGACAGTTTTTGACATTAAGGATGCGATTTGACGTTCTTGATCAACTGCCCATGTGGTTGACCAAGCTCCTCTTCCATGGCCGTTGGAAGGAATTTTTGGAAGTGAAAAAGGGTGTGGACGAGGTGGTTCTACAACACCTGACAGCTAGGAAACTGAAACAAAACGAAAGCCATGGTAGTCAAAGTCCGCCTCCTACATACGTGGACAGCTTATTGCAGTTGGAACTAGAAGAAGACAACGGAGGAAGGAGGAAGCTAACCGATGACCAGCTTATAAGTGCAAGCTCAGAATTCATTGGTGCGGGCAGCGAAACCACCCTAGGGGTATTGCAATGGATAATGGCCAATCTTGTCAAGTACCCGGATATTCAAGACAAGCTCCTCAAGGAGATAAACAAGGTAGTTGGTGAAGAAGTAAAGGAGGTCACAGAGGAGGATTTGCCGAAGATTCCATATCTTAGAGCGGTGGTGTTAGAAGGATTACGGCGACACCCAGCAATTCCATTCATGTTGGCACATGTGGCGACAAAGGAAGTGGAGCTGGGTGGTTACACGGTGCCAAAGAATGCCATGGTAAATTTCATGGCAGCAGACATAGCGTGGAATCCAGAGACGTGGGAGGAGCCAATGAAGTTCAAACCAGAGAGGTTCCTGACGGAGGAGCCATTTGATATATGTGGAAGTCGTGAGGTGAAGATGATGCCTTTTGGGGTAGGGAGAAGGATGTGCCCAGGTTATATTTTGGCTTTGTTGCATTTGGACTACTTTGTGGCAAACTTGGTGAAGACATTTGAATGGAAACCCGTGGAAGGAGACGATGTTGATCTAACACCATTTCATGAATTCACTGTCGTGATGAAGTACCCACTAAAGGCCCAAATTTCTCCTAGAAGAGTCAAAGCATGAAACAGTGTGTTGAAAGACTCTTGCATATTTTTGGTTCTATCACATGTATACGGGCTGCATTTCTCAAACTAGAACTTCTAGTCATCTTACTTTAAAAAGCTCAATCCTGTTATATTCCAAGAACTACGGTCTCTTTAAACTACACCAATCCATGTCATTCACGCAGTTACAAAACCACATTAGCTGTACATTTGAAACTCATTCTTTTAAGTACTGACATCTTATCCTTGATATTTGCAATCGTCACAAGCACTAGAGTACGTCGAATGTACCTTGCAATATCTAATTGGTTAGAAATGAAAAAGCTCCAGAACAGGCCCTACCCTAATCAAAAGAAAGCGAAGAAAGAGCTCTAGACATTGTACAGAACCTTGTCTTCGTTTGATTCATTCCTCAGCACTCTTCTGAATTCTCTTTTAAACATTCTCATTGGTTCCAATCCCAACATCAAAAGGTAGAAAGAAGAAGCTTCGTCCAGACTGGCGTTCAAGGTCATTATTGATATATAATATGCTTTCTTGGCATATCCAGATTTTTATCTGAAGACTGAAACCATACTCAAAACTATTTTCCCAATCACCACCATAAGTACGGGCTCCTCTGCATCATCTTTACCAACTACCTGTACTTTAGCCTGCCAGATAAATTGTACCAAAAACACAATATAGGCAAACATTATAACATTATATCCATGTCAAAGACAAAATCAACCACTCGCAGTACTAGCAATCTTAGCATGAGTGCTCTAATTGCTTCAAGTCCTATGGTTTCTCAATCCACAAAGGTTACTAATACACCAGTTGGAGTTGTTGACACTTGCTAAATATCAGCATTTACAATGAGAATGAACCGGAAGTGGTGCTAGACTGCGAGTACTCCCTAGTGAAAATATGGTTGGATGAAATGTGAAAAAAATAAAAAAAATAAGAAAAATCCAGCATTCAATCTGGTAGAACTGGGAATAGATACTGAGACAGTTTCAGCTGAAATCAGATGACAAAGATGAAAACCACAGTTGCAAATCTCTAAGAAAGATCCCAAGTCCCATAAAATGGGGCGATTGATACATAAGCAGAATCTACAGCTCTATATCCCCTCCAGGGATGATGAATTAATTCAATGCAATGGCTGATATGGTAAGTGCTATTCTCTTCCTCAAAATACATAACAAATGAATAGAAAATCTGAGATAACGCGTGTAGTTACATAACTACAAATTAAAGAGAAAATTCTACATTCAAACACAACATTTTACTCAAAAGGAGGACATACTGAATCATGTTAAATTGCACATTTTCTTCATTTTAGAATTAGTACTTGGATAGTTAGATGATAAAAAAGATCAAAAAGAAAGAAAGAGGAGAGAGAACAGATACTTAACATGCAACGCAATGTAAAATTACGATTAACATACTCAAAACCTGCCTACATGGTCCTAGGTTCATAAAACAGCAAATTGGTGTGTGTGCGCATCAAGTCGCCAACACTAAACACTTCAGAAAGGTTAAATGTTTCAACATGGATAAGGCACAACAAAAAATTACAGTCACCACAGAATAGCATTGTTGTATGATTGTATCCACCTCACAGGGTCAGGACTTAAATTGTTTTTTGTTGTCTTTTTTTGTTCTCTTTTTTTATTTCCGGCTTTCTTGTTCTCGCAAAAAAAAAAAAAAAAAAAAAACTTGCAAGTCAATTTGGCGAATCTATAGAAGACATCGTGGAGCACAGGTCAAGAGAGGACGAGGGAGACCTAAAAAGACCATGAGAGAAACCTTAAAGTATGATATGACTTATCATAATCTTACACAAGATGTACATGACAGATTGGAATGACACCGTCGTATTCATGTACCCGATCCCACTTGATGGGATAAAGTCTTGATTTGTTATATAGAAGACACCGTGGTGCTTAGAAGTCTCTGATAGAAAATTATTGCATTTGAAATATTGAAATAAACACTTAAGCCAGATGACTCTGTAAGCTTCAGATGCCTATCTTCTATGTTCTTTTTCATTTCCATCTTCATCGTTATATTACGACAAAGTCATAAGGCAAATACTTTTTTCGTCCCAAAGGTTCGTAGCAACCTCTAGCCTCAAAATGTTATCAATTTTATCTTACCAAGTGCCGAAACACCCTACCTTTGAAGAGATAAAAGTGGTTTATTGTTAACCAACCTGGGTTGGTCTAGTGATGTTCGAGTCAACCTTCCTGAAGATCTTGGGTTCGAATTATTATGGAACGAAGGAAATATTTTTTTGAAATATATTTTTTATATTCAATATTAATCTTGTTTTGTAGATTTCGATGTGTAAATTTTAAATATATATTTATTTAATATTTGATATATATAATTATAAACGATTTTAAATATTATAAAATAAAGGGTAAAATAAGAAATAAAAAAAGAGTGGGTCCGGGGGTAGATTAGCAATTGGCAATTCATAACTGCCTGCACAAGCGTCAATATTCCTACTCAATTGCCTTGACGATATAAGGTGCCCAACCGCCTTAGGTGGACTAGCAGTTTTAAAAACATCATATTGGTCAATTGGTGAGATCTAAGATTAAATATCTCAATCAAATTTAGTACAAGTTTATTAGAATATCTTCAAATTGACTTAGGCATCTCCTCTATGGTATAGGAGAGGGTACCTTGTTCTGATATTTCGTTTTGCCTGGATTACTCTTAAATGAAATCACATTGTTTTATTCACATAGCTGACACAGCATAATGAGAACAGGCTTGATCTTTAGAAAGGAATATATATTTTATGCATTACCCATGTTCTAGTCCCCAAGACCCCCACAGTTTCCTTCTCCAGGAAGTGTCATCACCTCTTGAACTTTTTAAACACTCCCTGTTAATAACTCAGCCGAAGACTTGCAAGCTTTTTATGGTAGAGGAAAATAAAAGAAATTGTTGCGGTTATTAAATCCTGCCTGCAAGTCTACGTTTTAGTACAACCCAAACACCCAAGATTTTCAACAATTTTAAGGTTATAGGCTTGGGTAAATCTTACTAAGTTCTAGCCTAAAATCTGTTGTTGGTTATAGGTCTATAGGTTCTATAAACAGCTTTGTCAAAACTATGTAATACTAGGATTATAGCTTTGTTAGTTGGAACAAAAAGATCGAAAGTAGAGCACCAGTCACACAATAGGTCGACCGAACAAATGATGGCTACAGATACTTCTAAAACTTCGGAGCCTAAATTTTGTTTACAGATCTTGCATCACCTTTCTGGATGAAGAAAACTTATCATAACCTTTTCAAGGGTCTTATGCTTGTGAAACCTGCATGTTGACCGCGAATCACAAGATATTATGCAGATAAATGACTTACACAATCATGTCTATGCCCACTAGATTCAACACATGGATGGGGAAAAGAGAAGTAGTGCAGGGCTGGGGATAAATCCTAAGTGACTATAAAAATATGGTTAGAAAGAAGATCTCAGCAAAAAAGGATGATAGCTTCGCATCAATAATAGCGAAGGGTAGACTGCATCTGTTGCCAAGAATGCTCTGTCACAACATATATGAACCCTTCAGTTTGACAACCATGTCCATAGAATGCCTTATATGTGATGTGAAATGAATTGAAGCTAGAGCGAATCCAATAACTGTGCAAAACAGACAAAAAAAAAATGTCATAGAAAAACACTGTGTGACCTCAAAAAGAAGAATTGGCCATATGCATATGAATAAGAACACCAGTTCTACAGGGGTAAACAAGAAGATTTATCACACATTACTCCATGTCTGCATCAAATAATGAACAATTATATCTACGGAAAAGGAAAACAACATTTCAATCTCGCATAATAAATTAAAAACTTCATTCATATTTTTCTCTTCTACTTAATACTCTTATCACTTGCAATTCAATTTTGAAAACTTATTTCTTGGCGGTGTATTCCATATCTCATAGATTCTCATTCTAATTGCAGCTTTTATGACTAGAAGACATTAAACGCTTTCGGCATAGTGGGGCCATATGATTGTATCAAGTACCCAGATATTCTTAAATGGGCTACCCCTCCCTCAAAGGCACCCTTAACCCAAATCATAGGATCGTATAATCATTATTTGATAAAACAAAATGCAAATTAATCACCAACCTAAGAATAAAATAAATAAAATCATTCCGAAATTCTCTCTGAAATCTAGCAATTTAGAATAGTGAAAAATTGAGAAATAGTTGCTCCCTCCATCCAACAATAACTGCAATGTTACGCACTAACTATACTATTCATTGTGCATTTTTATGTGCTATTTTTTATTAGTAAAAGATATGGTATGAATTTTATTTTGATCCAGGATTATAGTTCCTAACTTATACTACGTTTAGTGTTTCACGATAAATTTCAAAAAAACATCGTTTGATCGTCCGACGGATCATTAATAACGCCGTCAACTTTCTTACTTATGTGGAAGAAATATTACAATTATTGTTAGACAGAGGGAGTAGTTATTATCACTATGATATACCTACCTACTTGCCCTCTTTATATCCTTGTTCCAGCGTTTGTGCGATTTTGAACGAGTATAGAGCAATAAGCTCCTATAATTTTTTATAGGAAAACATATTCATCTCAAAAGGCCAAATATCTGTGGAATGACAATCTCATTATTAGTTTCCAATCGATGTCATAAAAGTTGTCAAAGAGCCAAAAATATTACGATTTGAATAAGGTTGTTTATTGTGTTTCAAAGAAATTATGATAGAAATAAAGGTTCTGAATTCTAATGTAGTAGAGCATTTGCAAGGTAAAGGTTCATAAACAATTTGAACAAAATTTTAAACAGTGAATAGAACCGAGATTTCAATTACCTTAAAAAACAAGAAGTCGACACCATTTTTTCAAAAAGCTACTACTGCCAGTAATGGTTACAAAAACTATTAACAAGTACGAGGTTGTTATTATGTGACTTGGGAAATCAAAGCACGATGGGACATCTCCTCCATGGTGCCGCTGCCGTGATTTATTAGCTGACTCTGAACAATGGAAAATCCCTGCTCTCAGCCTTCGAACACACTCAAATATAAAATCAACCATCAACGCTGGCCTAGAATGCTACTATTATCCTTATTAAATTAACTTCTAAGTACAGCATGCCTACTGGTATTCATGGTCCTGACATTTCCTCAAATTGTATTCACTTTCATATTTCAATCACATCCTCGTACCCACTAATATAAAAGAAGGATTATGTCTTGTTCTTCAAACACTGTTTAACAGGTTTAGCCAAATACAGGCGTGTGGTATCCACCCCATGCCTCACAATATATAGCTAACGTATTGTTTGGAACAGTCGCCCATAGAAACAGACATATGTCACGAGGTTAGAGTTTCGCTATCCGTGCAGCACTTAAGTCGCTCACTACTTTGTTTGAGCTCAGTCTACTCGTCACCTAAAAGGTGATATTTGAGAATATAAGAGAGTTTGAGCTTTACAAGAATGTGGAATGAGTTAGGGATGAGATGAGATGCCTTGGCCAAAGGCCTCACCTCTATATATACTATTGTATGGAGAGTTCTAAATTTGATATCTAGACTCTTCCACACTCTTCTTTTCCTAAGAATACACAAAAGTCTTCTACATTCTTCTCCTATGTATAAGAATTCTCTAGAAAACTCTACCCAACTCTAGGGAATTCGAAGAACCCTAAAGTTCTTAAGAAAACTCTAGAAAAATATGAAATTGTCTAGAAAAATGTGGAGAACTCTAGACAATTCTTTAAATCGAACCTTTCAAATTAGTCCGTCCGTGACACATAGCTCACCTCATTAGCTACAAAGAAAATCACTTTTTCTAGCCTTCTCTTTGCTGCTACATTTTATCATTAAAAAAACTTTCCCTTATTGTAAAAAATCGTGAAGAATGGAGACATGGTACACTATCACCATTATGATTTGTTCTTTGACATTCCTTAAATCTTTGTACAACCTTGTCACCAGCTCAAACCTTAAGCGTGAAAAGAAAACACTACCTCCTGGCCCCATAGACTTGCCCCTTATTGGAATGCTCAATTTGCTGGGCAAGAACTTATTCGAAGTAGAAGCCTTGTTAAAATCCTGGATAACCAAATATGGCCCAATCATCACCTGCCGGTTTGGCGGTCTAAAACCGGTCGTCTTCCTTGGAACTGGTAGCCTAGTGCATGAAGCTCTAGTCCTCAAAGGGGCTCTCTTTGCGGATCGTCCTGAGCTACCTCCCATGTCAAAAATAATGACCAGCGATGGACACAGCATCAGCAATGCCAGTTATGGCCCTAAATGGCGCTCCCTCCGAAAAAACTTCACTACGTTCCTCCACCCTTCTCACTTCAAATCCTATACTCTCATAAGACAGCGGGTCTTACGCACACTTATCCAACACCTTGAGGTGTAGTCTAAATCCAGAAAAGGGGTGGTTAAGGTGATAAGATCATTTGCTTTGGGAACGAGCTTGATGAACATCAGCTCCATGAACTAGAGAAAGCAACCCGGCGGTTTTTGACACTAAGGACATGATTTGACGTTCTTGATAATTTATCCATCTGGTTCACCAAGATATTCTTCCAAGGCCGTTGGAAGGAACTTTTCCAAGTGAAAAACGGTGTTGATGAGGTGATCCTCCAACACGTGATAGCAAGGGAACTCAAACAAAATGAAAGACACGGTAGTCATGGTCCACCTCTTACGTACGTGGATAGCTTATTTGAGTTGGAATTGGAAGAAAGAGGAAGCTAACAAAAGACCAGATTATAAGTGCAAGCTCAGGATTCATTGGTGCCGGCAGCGAAACAACACTAGGTGTATTGCAATGGATAATGGCTAATCTTGTCAAGTACCCGGATATTCAAGACAAGCTCCTCAAGGAGATCAATGAGGTAGTAGGTGAAGAGGTAGAGGTCACAGAGGAGGATGTTACGAACGGGTCCGTTAATAAAAAACACAAACAATAACGAGTGCGCGAAAATAAATGAGACAGAGAATTTTACGTGAAAATTCTTACGATAGAAAACCACGGACGGTCGCCGACGACGAAGAATCCACTAACAAAAGGAGAAAATACAAAAAAAAACTACACATAAAATATTGAGAATCTCACAGGGATAGAGATAATAATCTCTTAAAACAAATCCCTTAAACTCTCAATATACTTTTATGGATATAAGTGAATAGTGCAACTCTCCTTTTTATTTTCTTTTCTCTCTCTCTCCTTACTTTCCCAAACTCCTTCCAGCTGCCCGAACCCTTCTCTTCTTCTCCCTTGTGTCTCACCACTCAATCCTCTCAAATTCTTCTCTTTGATTTTTGCTCTCTGCCTGATTTTATCTCCATCAATCCTCTCCCGTATTTATAGCAAAGGGAGAATGAGACGTGCAAGTTTCCTCCGCCTGATAACGATGAAGGTGGCTGGATGAGGACAAAGACGACGACGGTTAGTGGTGGCGGCGGCTGGTCAAAGGCGGCGGCAGCTGGTCAAAGGCGGTGACGTGTTTGAGTCACCATCAACAGAGGATTTGCCGAAGATTCCATATCTTAGAGCGATGGTATTAGAAGGATTAAGGCGGCACCCAGCTATTCCACTCATGTTGTCACATGTGGCGACAAAGGAAGTGGAGCTGGGTGGTTACACAGTGCCGAAGAATGCGGTTGTAAATTTCATGGCAGCAGACATTGCATGGAATCCAGAGACATGGGAGGAGCCACTGAAGTTCAAACCAGAGAGGTTCTTGACACAGGAGCCATTTGATATATGTGGAAGCCGTGAGGTAAAGATGATGCCTTTTGGGGTAGGGAGAAGGATGTGCCCAGGATATATTTTGGCCTTATTGCATTTGGAGTACTTCGTAGTGAACTTGATGAGGACATTTGAATGAAAACCCATGGAAGGAGACGATGTTGATTTATCACCATTTCATGAATTCACGGTCGTAATGAAGCACCCACTACGGTCCCGGATTTCTCCTAGAAGAGGCTGCATCTATTAAATTTAGGACTACATCTTGCCATCTTACTTAAGAAAAGGCTCACTTCTGTTCTATTCCAAGAACAGAAGACATTTTTCAACTATAGCAAATCATGTTCTCCACTACAAGTGTATAAGAAATATTATTGTAGCACAAAAGCACAGTGTGATTGAAACCAAAAACATATCACAGAAGCACAAAAGCAATATGATTGTAACATAAAATTATAAGTCCATGATTATGCCTATTTTGTAGAAAACAAAGTGTAAACAAAAGTAATCATAGAAACATCTTATCTTATATTCTGATATCAATAAACTGAATAATATCATAAAATAAAATAATACTCCATATCATAGTACAATTCTAATAAGAGATTATAATATTTTAGCATTTTCCCTCAAGTTCTCCATCTTCAGCTTGAATGGCAGTGTCATGTATATCAGTAAAAACAACTAAAATGTAGCAGCAAGAAAATTGATCAAGAAAATGAACAGTAATAGAACGCACCACTGGTAGTAGGCAGCACTAGTTATAGTGGGCAGCAGTTGTGGCAGTTGATTTGCAGTACAGAACTGGACTAAACGGCAGTAAAAGAGAATCATAACTAAGCGATAGTAGTAGACAAAGTAATTTTCACCTTCTATGAGCAAGACGATGATAAAAGACGACTACAGGAAGCAGGAAGTAGATGGATAAAAAATTACTAAAGAAATCCTTAAGAAGAAATATAGTAAAGAAGACGATCAACAACACTCCTTGGCCTAAGCAGAACAAGCACCTTCTGATGAATCAAAACGACTTTGATTATAGAATTTACCTTTTTCCCGCTCGACAAGGATGAGAAGCAAATGGATTCAAGAAGAGGAAATATAGTAAAGAAGGGGATCAACAACACTTCTTAGCCAAGGCACAACGAGCATCTTCGGTATTTCGTCTATACTTGCAACATTCATTTCTGACCAGTAATACAAGGAATTCACAAGAGGCCTTAACCTATTCAAAAGGGAAAACAGAAGATCTAGACACTTTATACAACCTTTATCTTGATTTAAATATTACTGAATACTCTACAATTCTTTGTTAGGTATTCTCGTTTTGTAATTCCATCAGAAGGGCAGGAGGGAAGCTTTGGTTCAGACCGGTATCCATGACGATTATTGATACCTTGCACTTTGTTATCATATCCGGACTTTTTTCCAAAGAAACAATACACCAATGATGAACCTCATATCATCAATCACAATCTTCAATGTGGACTACCACGGATAAGCAAATCCCACTCCGTTCTTTAGCCCACCAGATATTTATACCAAAAGCACCATATTGGGAAACTCCATAACCATTATTGTTTGAAGTCCTAGCATGTTTACCTTTCACATTCCTAATCTAGACTTGCACAATTCACACTGATTCTTACGAAGGTCACGAAATCGTTGAGACTTGCTATATAGAACAGCATAGAATGACAATGGACCAAAGTGGTTCAAGCCTGAAATATCGATGGATAAATATGAAGAAAGGAAATTCCAACTTCCAATCAGGATGAACTACGAAGAAACTCTTCGAGTAGAATTCCAATACATACTAAAACAGTTTCAGTTGCAAGCCTGCTACAAGTTAACAAGTACGAGAACTAGAGTTGGGGTCACTAGAAAGTTCCCAACAGGCCAATTGGAACAAAAGAAGAGTCTGCGCCTACAGCTCTATATTCCATCATAGAATGATACATTAATTAAATGCAATTGCTGAGGTCGTGAAGTGCTTGCTATTCTTTCCCTCAAAACACTACAAGTGAACAGAAATCAGAGGTCATGACCACGTATCATAGAAAGAATAGCATCATGCCCGTTTTCATAGAAAGAATCCTTAACATGGATTCTAAGACAACATTTGCTGCACTCCCCCGATAAAATTACCTTTAACATATTCCAACGAAAGGAAAAAGAAAAAAAGGACATGATAGCCTCTTCCAATCCCTAATTGGTCCCAAGTTCCGATAAATAGTGTCTATAGAAAGGTATGTATTAGATAGCTCAAAGTCAACACTTGAAAAAATTATTGGATCTTTCAACATAGGAATGAATGACATCGTCATATTCATGAGAACAACAGACTCAATATATTGGATAAAGACTTGATTTATAAATCTTTGTTGTTTGTTTATGCTTATAAAATTTAAGACAATTATGTTGATTTTAAATGTCCTCGGACAATAAGGTACAAATGCAATGTTTAGGCGGCCACTTACCCTGTATTGACACTGGACTGATTCATAGTGCCCTGGGACATATCTTGGTGCCCACACATCTAAGAGAAAAATTACTTCGAACTGGAGTAATAGATATACCGCAGATGGGATAGGTACCTTGCTCTGACTTTTTTATTTACCGGTTTACTAACGGCACCGTCATATTCAATCCCCCCCCTGGTTAGGTATATGACGAATTTCATTATTCAGAAGAGGATTAATAAAAATTGAGCCTAATCCAATCGAGACAAACCATAAAGATGAAGAAACATGCCCCTCTTCTCAATTTCTCAAAGAGCATGATGATCACCACCTAGACATTAAAAACATTCCCTTATGGCTAACCAAAACATCTACACTGGCTCTTGATGTGTTGTTAAGGACCTACTTTTTTAGATTTACCTAAACTGTGGTCCCTAACAATCACCATCTCCAGAGAGTGCTTCAAAAATCTAAGTTTCAGTACCTTCCAAAAAATCTCCTAAGATCTTCAAAATTTTCAGGTTACAGGCTTTAGCAAACACAAAGTACCATAGGCCGCTGAATCCTGACAAGAGAATGTAGGCAATAGGCATACATCTTCATTGAACGACATTGTCAAAGCTAATCTCAGAGTTATAGCTTGTTAGTTGGAACAAATTAAACAAATAAGATAGATACCCTAGTCTATAAGATTATTTAGAGAACCAATCACAAAATAGGGCGACCAAACAAATCATGGCGACAAAGGTTATCATATTTACCAAGCCTAAATGTTAAATATCAGATCATGCATCTCCTTTCCTCAATCGTATAAACTCAAAACATAAGCTTCTCAAGAGTCCTATGCTCACAAAATGCTGAACAACCACGGAGCACAAGATAGTGTCCAGATAGATGACCATTCTAGGCAACCATGTCAATGCCTAAGACCACTCGCAGCAGTATCCCTATATGGATACTTATCCTTATATGTAGAGAGTCGGTTAAAAAATAGGTCACGTAGTAGATTCTCTATCTCTATCCCTATCACTACATGATTCTCTATATCCTATATTTTTTCCTATATTTGAGAAACCAAAATTATATTTCCTAAACTTTTTATACCATTAAAATAATACAAAAGTAATATTCTTGTGATAAAGGATAGTTTATAAATTATAAAAAAGTATAAATATTTAAAAATTGATTTATTTTAGCTGAAATAAAATAAAATAAAATAAAATAATTATTAAAATTGAAAAATAATTATAATACTATAGAATATGTTAAATTAAGATTTATTAATTTCAATATATGAAAAATTAATATATAAAAATGTGAAAATCTATGTAGGAAATCGATATAGGGAATATGTTGGATGACTGAGTCAAAAACTGAATCTCTATACAGAGAGAATGATACTGTAACACTGTATTATAGGGATAAAAATAAAAAAATTACTAGGAATGGTCTAATAGGTGTCGTTAAAGGGAGACATGATAAGTGCTATAGTGCGGAGGAAATTTTTTTTAAGCTTTTTATTATTGCAAAGAAAAGCTCAGGATAAGTATTTAATGCAAACATGGGTTCCAGCCATAACTTATATGAACCTTTAATCGTGGCACACATTTCCATCCCATTTTTTATTTGTGGAATGAATAGAATCCGATAACAGAATAGAGAAGAATGGTGGCAAAGCTGTACATTATGTAACCTCAATAAAAATTAAAAAAAACTAAGTACTCCAGCGGGAAACAGAAACAAAAATTTAGCATACACTGGTTGATTCATTCCATATGCATGTCAAAAAATTATGTATATAGTTTTGTATGGCTGTACAATGTGCAAACAACGTTTCAATCTTTCAAAATTATTTCCTCTGCAGCTTGCTATACTTTCATTCCTATTTTTCCGTGTATTTACAATTTCATTTTAAAATTGTATATTTAAGATTTTTTTGATTCTTATAGATTGCGTTCCAATCCGAACTTCCCTCCGCTTAGAAGATATTAAATGCGTTGGGTAAAGTTTTATCCTCCTATCAAGTGACGACATGTTCTTGAAAGACGTTTCCATCGCTCAAAAGCACCCTAAACGTAGGCCGTATTTGTGTCATCATCAACTATTAACAAAAATACAATTAACCAATAACAAGAGAATGAGAAGATCTTCATTTTCCTGTATAAATTCGATACAACCAAGAGGATAGTAAAATTCAGTTCATAATTGCCTCTTGGTTTAGTGATTTAGAATAGTGAAACATGGAGACATAGTCTGTTATAGCCACTGTGATATGCCTATTGGCTCTCTTCAAATCCTTGTTCCATTTTTTACGCAATTCTGAACCTAAGAATAAGTTACCATTGCCACCAGGGCCAAAACCCATACCAATTATCAGAATGTTAAGCTGGCTAGGAAAAGGTCTCTCTGAAATCGAAGTCATGTTTCGATCACTTTTCTCGAAGTATGGCCCGATCATCACTCTATACTTCGGCTCTGATCCTACAATTCTAATCGCAAATGGTGCCATGGCCCCTTCTCCGGCCATGTGAAGCCAGGGATGACAGTCAAAATAATAACCAGCAACCAGCATACAGTCAGCTTCGCTGAAGGGCTCCTTTGGCGCCTTCTACGGCGCAACATTGTGTTGGAAAAAGTCGGTGTATGGTGCATCGGAAATTGCCCAGCACTTTTCCCTCGTTGCGTTATAAAAATGGGATAAATAAATAGCCCAAAAATAAATAGAGTCGACACCAAAATTTTACGTGGAAAACCCCTTAAAAATAAAAGGGTAAAAACCACGGGACCGTTGCGGTACCAAAATATCCACTAAAGAGGGATTACAAATATCGTCCCTAGACTGTGCTAGGGGATTACAAACACCAGGATAACTCTCACTAATTTTTCTTCTCTAACGGTATAAAATTATATCCGTAGAGGATACCCCTCAATACCCCAAACTGGGTATTTTTCTAACTCTTCTGGTGTTGTTTTTGTGTTTGATGTGTTGTATTAATTTTTCCTCCCTTATCCCCTATTTATAGTAATTTGATGAGGCTGATTTTATTTCCTTCACCGTGTTAATTTACTTCTGCCGCTTTATGAATTTGCTATGCAACTTCCTGAATTCTCTGCTCCATATTGTCCCAGAGGTTTCCTGAAATCTCCCGAGTACACTGCATCCTTCATGCTTTTTCATATGGTGCGCCTGCTCCTCCTTGGCAAAATTTGGTGAAAGGAAAAAAAAGCACGTGGACCCCACGGAGGAAAAGTAAACCCACTATCACATGGCCACATTCATCCACCCGTCTCGCATCAGTTCCTACTCTCGCATCCGTCGGCGAGCCTTATCAACACTCATAGACAGCCTGAAGGCCGGCTCTCAGTCACATGTGGGTCCAAGTGTAGGCTCCATAGAGGTCTACAAACATTTTCAGTTAACAGTCTTCTCAATATTTGCTTTCATGTGCTTTGGAGAAAACCTTGATGAAAAATCAATCCGCCAAATTGTGAAAGCCACCGTTGATATGATAGAGTGTGGAAGCCGATTTCAGATGCTCGATCTATGGCCTCTATTGGCTAAGACTATGTTGTATTATCGATGGAAGGAATTCCTTCGCATGAGGAAAGATCTGGAAGAGTCAATACTCCCTCACATTAAAGCACGAAAGAAAGCTAGAGATGATCAAACAACATTGAAGCTAAAAAAAGAAGATAATAATGGCCAAGACGTGCCCAAGTATGTGGATACCTTATTAGAGTTGAAACTGGAAGAGGAAGGAAAAAGAGCACTAACTGAGGATGAGATGGTAAACTTGTGCAATGAGTTTATGGCTGCGGGTAGTTACTCCACCTGGACAACGTTACAATGGATAATGGCCAATGTTGTAAAGTACCCTGATATACAAGAAAAGTTACTCAAGGAGATTAAAGATGTCATAGGAGAAACAGCGAAAGAGGTCAAGGAAGAGGATTTGCCAAAGTTGCAGTACCTAAGAGCAGTAGTTCTTGAAGGATTAAGAAGACATCCGCCATCACATTTCGCAGTGCCACGATTCATGACCGAGGACGTTGCGCTGGGTGGCTATACAGTGCAGAAAGGTTCTACAGTCATTTTTATGGTGTCGGACATGGCCTGGGATCCAAAGGTGTGGGAAGAGCCAATGAAGTTTAAGCCAGAGAGATTCTTGGCAAAGGAAGGGGAAGCATTCGACATAACATGTAGTCGGGAGATAAAGATGCTGCCATTCGGGGCAGGAAGGAGGATATGTCCTGGCTATTCTTTGGGGATGCTGCATTTGGAGTATTTTGTGGCTAATTTGGTGCTGAAGTTTCAGTGGAAACCAGTTGAGGGAGATGATATCGATCTGACCGAGAAGCATGTTGAGCTCTTTGTTGTCATGAAGTACCCTCTTCGCACCCAAATTTCATCAAGGACACAAATAGAGGAGTAAAGTTGGTATATTGGAATTCCAAGGGTGGCAGATGTACACATCTCTTAGCATTATTTCTCATTTCACCCACTTAATCCTGGAGTTAAATATAAATGTGGGTTAAAGTTTGAGGGCTCTTCGTCATCTATATAACTACTCAGCAAAAGAACCCCCTCATGGCAAACCATTTAAGGTCAATGTTTGAACGTAGTGGAAATGAAGTATGAGAAACATAATTAAATAAGCTAAAGAAGGCAAATCAAGAAAAGCAACCTAAGGCCCTAAGCAAGTAGATTGAGTGGGTTAAGTAGGAAAATTGATACAGTGAACCTATAACAGTAACAAGAACCACTTGAGACTGCATCACATTACAAGGGATCAGTGAAAGTCATTCTCCTCCAATTTTTATAATGTACACTGTGAGATCATGATATGACATCACACTTAAAGGTTGACAATGATCAACGCCATTACATAGAACGACGAGGAAGAAGAAGATGAAGGAAGAAGAAACAACTCGAAAAAGGAAGAAGACAATGTTGACGAAGGAACACAAAGGAAGAAGAAGATGATGAAGATGAGAGACAATGGAAGAAGTTTGAACAAGAACATCACATATTGATTTCACGGGGGCTGTTTAGCACAATAGTGCACGTAGGACGTGTAGACCTCAAAGCAAAGGGAAAACTCCGAATTGTGTTGGCCTTAAACGGTATGTTTGTGGCATAAAAATTACATTTGCAGCAAAAAGCTGTACGATCATATTGTCCTCTGCACAACTTTTTCCTCCAGCAGCAGTGAGGACAGTGATGACAATAGAGACGGCAACAATGATTATGGCTGCAACAACGACTGTTGCATTGGGAAAGAGGGGGGGTTTGAGTTCAACAAGAAAACAAGAAAGGACATTGTTACGTTTTAAGTCCCACTCTTCCATAATGTTAGCAACCGTTTACTCGACATGAGATTTTATCATTTGTGTCAAGTTTTTGAAGATGTTACTAAAATGATCGAGAAAAGTTAGTGGATTTTACCATATCAACTGAGAGATGAATCACTGAAATATACTATAACAGAGAAAAAAACAATTTAATGCTTGAGATGTGAGCAAATTTACACTGTTTTATTGACATTGGCGGAAAAAAGGAAGCATTGCACTTTAGGGAGTAACTTTTAGTTGACTGATTGGTAACTAATGAGAATAGATATTCACTACTTACAACATCCAAGTAACCCTTATTGGTAGGGTAGCAAATTAGCTCGGTAAGCTCGAGCTCGGCTCGTTTTCGACTCGTTAAAAGCTCGCTCAAGCTCGTTCAATTATTAAATGAACTAAATATGAATAAATATTAAGTTCATTTAAATAAACGAACGAACATGAGCAAAATCTTGCTCCGCTCGGCTCGTGCTGAAGCTCAGCTAGATTAACTTGATAAGAGCTCGAATAGGGCTCGATTCGATAAAGACTCGTAGAGAGTTCGAATTGAATGTAAAATAAGTTTTATTTGTATTTGTGTTTTAAAAAATTATTTTTTAAAAAGAAAACTATTATATATTTAAATAATATAAAATTTTTCAATCGAGATTAGTTCAAACGAACTGAACCCTGAACGAACCTAATAAGTCACTTAACGAACAAGTTTTTAAACGAACAGAGCGAGTCGAGCTTTTAATTAAACGAACCGAGCTAAGCTCGGCTCGTTTATAAACGAACACGAGTCGAGTTTGAGCAATATAAAAAATAAACGAGCTGAGCCCAAACAACCCCTGTTCGCTCAACCTCGGCTCGATTACCACCCCTACTTATTGGTAAATCACTTGATTGGTTAAACAATCAAACGAGTGAAAATCTCATTTCACTAAATCAAATGAACTGGTCTCATTTGAATTACTGTGTTAAGCTTATCCTATGATTTTATAATTTATAGGGGCGTGATCCTTCTGTACTGGGTGTTGTATTACATCTTCAAAGAGTGGTTTTATTATTATAAAAAAAAATTCAAATCTTCCACACGAGTAATCATCAAACTACTCATAAGTCAATGCGCGTATCTCCTAATTGCTGGCAGCAATAAATTTTCAAGGCTGCGGGAATTAACCCTCGCCCTGTATTCCACTTCAATCCAAGATAACCACTGTTAAGAGATGAAGCAGCTCTAAATCAGCAAAAATTATCAAATATGCCTAACAATTATGATTTTACAAGGACTGATATGGCATCTCCCACTCTTCATAGTGATTCCTTGTATTTAGTAAAGACACCGGGCGACAAAGAAAGCCCCTGTGGACTACTAGCGGCAGAAATGGGAGGGAAGATGATACAAGAGACTCTTTACAATGCTCTATTATGCTCATCAGGAGCACTGCATGGGCATATCTCTCGTGTGATTTTTAGACAACAGCTAAAGACAAAAACTGGTTTTGCTGGCAGCATGGATGAACTAATAAGCAAAAAACCTCAAGGACACTCATATTCTCCATAGGAATCAAAACTAGCACAAATCAATGTGTAACAGCCTATCAGCTACTTATAATCAACCATGAAAAGGGGATATAGAATCAGTACATAGATTAGGGATACGGAGCAGAACTCGCATTCCCTCCCAACCTACACAAGCAAAGCAACCTGAGAATTGCCGAATGACTTTAACGGGGGAGACACCTTAGTTGTATGATTCCACAATTTCATTTTCACCATTGAAAAAACAACCAACTCATCAATCCCATTCTACTCAGAACAGCCCCAGGCAGTTCATTTATTTTATTTCATTCATCATTATTATTTTAATGAACCTGGAAGTTGATATTAAATTCGATATTTTATTTTGAAACTTATATAGTTGACTGTTGTATTTAAAATCTGATAGATTGTCATTCTAATGACAGATTCATATGGTTTGTAGACATTAAATGATTTCGGCATAGTTGTATCTAATCAAGTGGCTACATGCTTATAGGAGGACTACCAACCCCTGAAAGCCATCCCTAGCCTATGTCATAGCAATGTTATCATAAATTAAGTAGAAAATTTAAATTTAAGAATAAATGAGAAGATGAAAGCATCTGTTTTCCTATATACTGGATTGATGCCAAATCACAAAACCCCCTCCTAAATTTAGCGTGAAAAAATGGAGACATGGTTCGTTATTATCACCACGATATGTCTACTGGCCCTCTTCAAATCCTTGTTCAATTTATTATGCAATTCTGAACAAAAAGGGAAGAACAATAAGCTCCCCCTGCCACCAGGGCCAACACCCATACCAATTATCGGCGTGTTGAGCTGGGTAGGAAAAAGTCTCCCTGAATTTGAAGTCATCTTTCGGTCATTTTTTCTCCAAGTACGGCCCTATCATCTCTCTATCCTTTGGCTCTACCCCAACCATTCTGATCGCAAATGGCACCATAGCCCATGAGGCGCTTGTCCAGAATAGCATCATCTTTGCCAACCGAGTTAAGCCGGGGATAGCAGTCAAGATAAGGACTAGCGACCAGCATACTGTCAGCTTTGCCAATGGGCCCACTTGGCGCCTTCTGCGGCGCAACATGGCTTCATTCTTCCACCCATCTCGTCTCAAGTACTACTCTCGCATCCGTCAGACGGGTCCAACGCACACTCATAGACCGCCTCAAGGCTGACTCCCAGTCTCATGCGGGTCCAAAATTTGGTTCAGTAGAGGTGACAAGGCATTTTCAAATAACAATATTCTCCATACTTGCTTTCATGTGCTATGGAGAAAATATTGATGAGAAATCAATTACTCAAATGGAAAAGGCCACCCGGGAAATGATAGAATGTGGAAGCCGATTCCAAATTCTAGATCTCTGGCCTCTATTGGGTAAAACTTTATTGTACCATCGATGGAAGGAGTTCCTTAGCATGCGGAAAGATCTAGAAGACTCGATACTCCCACATATAAGAGCACAGATTCAAGCTAAAGATAATCAAAGAAGCTTAATGGAAGAGAAAGATTGTAATGGCGAAGACCTGCCAAAGTATGTGGATACCTTGCTAGAGTTGGAACTCGAAGAGTAAGAAGGAAGAGCACTAACCGAGGATGAGATGGTAAATTTGTGTAATGAGTTTACGGCTGCTGGGAGTTTCTCCACCTCGATTGTGTTACAGTGGGTAATGGCCTATATTGTCAAGTACCCAGATATACAACAAAAGGTATTTGAGGAGATCAAGAACGTTGTAGGAGAAGCAGCAGAAGAGGTTACAGAAGAAGATTTGCCAAACTTGCAGAGCGGTGATTCTTGAAGGACTAAGACGACACCCTGCGGGAAACTTCGCACCGCCACGATCGATAAACGAGGTGGAGGTAGCAGGCTATACATTGCCAAAAGGTGCTTCTATCAATCTTATGGTGTCAGAGGTAGGCTGGGATCCAAAGGTGTGGGACGAGCCAATGAAGTTTAAGCCAGAAAGATTTTTGGCAAAGGAACTGGGAGGAAGTGGAGATGAAGCATTCGACATAAAGGGCAACCGCGAGATAAAGATGATGCCATTTGGGGCAGGAAGAAGAATATGTCCTGGCTATTCTCTGGGGATGCTGCATTTGGAGTATTTCATATCTAATTTGGTGCTGAAATTTCAATGGAAAGCTGTGGAGGGAGATGATATTGATCTGACTGAAAAGCATATTGAGCCCTTTGTTCTCATGAAGCATCCTCTTTGTGCTCAAATCTCATCGAGGACACAAAAATGAGAGTGACGTCTATAGAATAGAGTGTCGAGTTTCTTGTACACTTGCTCAGTGGCACCCCTGCCAATCTCTTGGTATTATTTCTTATTTTACCCACTTGCTGAACTTGTAAGAAAGTCCTAGTTTGGAAGCATTATGACCCCTGTAAACTAACTACAAAGAAAAAGAAATCTCTTGCGAGAAAAATCACTCCAAAGTCCAAACACTGCTTATTCCTATGAGTTAACTGTGGGCAATACAATTATGTTTGAAAAGAGGTGAATCAAACAAGAAACTTGAACATAGAGAGAAAAAAATTGAACTCCAGTACATTTTAAGTTGACAAGTATGAGTATTAAGAACCAGGAGCGGTTCAGCAAAGAAAGCAGTAGAAGATAGAGTATATTGTAAATTGTAATATCAATCCCGATGAATATACCAACCAACCAAGTGAAGTTTAATTTAACTAATCAAATATATTTACCAAGTTCAGTTCATGTATAGTACCTATACTATGGTTTTTAGTGATTTGATGATGACTACAGCATTTTCAAACTGAGGGATATCCTTACACAAAAGACAAAAGGAAAAAGGAAAAAGGAAAAAGGAAAAAAAAAGAAAGAAAGAAAAGAGGGGGTGGGGGATTAAATGATTGCAGTATTACGTCTTCAAAGAAAAATATTGAGCTAATTTTTTGAAGAGACAACTGTGGAAATCTTGTCAATAGGATTGGTTTGTTGCCTCCTCATAGGCTTGGTTTGTTAATGTTGTTTGCTGTCTTGCAGCATAGCCTTGAAGAGTTAATTTGATGTGGTTGTTGCAATCGTGGTAGTAGTTAGTTTTAAAGAAATAACTATGTTAAGATAACCACAAAGGATGGATTTGTTGCCGCCACAGAGGCTAGGTTTGTAGATACTGTGTTTGTTGTTGTTGTTGGCTTGCTGCATAGGGTTGGGTTGTAGTTCTTGTTGTTAAGCAGGCTTGATTTTTGCGAACTATACATCGTGAGCATGATTGGGTGAAATGTTTACAGAGGACACGTTTAGCATTGACATTGAGGTATAATATGAAGTATCCAATAGTGGTATTCAGGACATTTAGCGATATGTCAAAGCAGCCTCATTTCCATCTAGTGAATTCCGATACTCATTATAGTTCAGCCATAATAAACTGCTCTGTCAACTATTCCTTGTACCATACATCAAGTGACAAAGTCTCCAATCTCTACAAGGCTCCATTCAGATACCAATTTGCCCACTATCTCCAATCCAACAACCTCCAAAGGTGCTTGAAACTCTAATCTCTGAGATCTAAATTCTTACTGCTAGCAGCAATAAAACATCAAGAATTGCAATAAATGAACAATATAGTCAACTATCTCCTCCAGCTCTATACCAAAATGCCAATTGACTTAATAGGATAAGGAGATTACAAGGGAGGAGGTAACAGAAAAGGATTCAGCCAGCAGAAATTATCAAAGATGCTTTATGTAATTAGCAGATGTAGTTTCACAAGGATTGATTGTGCATGTTCCCCTGCACATAATGTCTCCTCTTCCTATGGTAGAGAGTAGACACATGACACCAAATAAAGCCCTCCAGAATATCTCGGTAGCACAGATGGGAGAGAAATATAACTCGACTTATGAAAGCAATGGGGTCTTATCCAGGCTATATTTTAATTTGGGAGCAACAGAAGATGACCATTGGTTTTTATCAGCTGCATGCATAAGCTGATAAGCAAGAAACCTTAAAGTTCATACACAGATGATCTCCACAGAATCATAACTAGCTTCTCTTTGTATCTACAAATAACCACCAAGCCAGAGAAAAGGAATATAGTCACTCTAAAGATGCGAATCTAAAATTGAACTCGTAGTCCCTCCCAAGATCTTGGTAGCATATTAATAACCTCGAGACATGCTTATGCTATTGTCAAATGGCATGCGTCTACAAACTAATACTAGCAAATCCCTGAGGTGTATGATTCAACTCATTTTCACCATAACGAAAAATACCGACTTTGGGATGTATGTCAACACACCAACAATCAACAAAAGCTCATGTCCCATTAGATCCAAAAATATCAAATAATAATCGAATATCCTCTCCATTATACTGATAAAAGTAACGCCTTTGAGCTGTATAATAAAAATGGACCAGGTTATACATGACAGAGAAAGGGTTATCAACATTAGGGGTATGGACCAGAGTATTTAATTATCAGGCACAAAGCCACTTTAGCATTATATAATTAAAACAGCTAACTGTTGTACGCCACAAATAGTAATTGAAAAATTCGCATGCTCCAATCCAGAAAGAAACAGAGCACAAGTAGACATAAATTCCAATAACAGGAACTGCAAATATTAAAAATAAATAAATAAAGCTAATAGAAAACAAGAGAGCAACCGATTACCTGAATCAACTTCTGCCACTTTTCTCATGCAAACTTCCAAAACAGAAGGCTCCGAGCTGCGGACTTCCTAAGATCCTGCAATGATGCAAAGTAGTTTCAGCCTTCAGGGTTCAATTGGGCCAAAGATGCAACGCAGAAGCTCTTAGATTTTAATGAGATGACAGGGCGATTATTCAACGATCTGCAAATAAATGTCATACTAGCTGCAATTTCCCAGATGCCTATTGACAAGTATAGACCGACTATCTTTATAAGGATTACATGCTTAAGTTAGAACCATCAAATACATAGATAAAGTTGGTCATAGTCATCTCGACAGTTATGCAAGGCTTGATCTTTCAGTTGTCTGGGTGCAAACAAACCAGGAGGTGGGAAGATGGACTTCCATTGGTTAGTCTGACTGCATCTCACCAGGGTTTAGCAATGCCTTTGATAGTTTGATACCTGACTACAAACATGTCATGCTTTCCAGTTCTATCCGATCAATGTTCCCAATTTGAATCCATAATCCAATCATGATTCTTCTATTTGTGAATCATCACCTTCACTATTGGTTCTAGGGCATCATTTTTATCCACTACTTGTGCTTCGACCCACTGCATCATATTTGCAAGCATCCAACCAATGCCGTTGTTCTATGATTAGTAACTCGATGAGTGTTAGAAGAACCGATTTGGATTGGAATCTAACAGAGTGTCACCTCCACTTATCTTACTTCAAGTTCCAATAAATTTTCACACATAATCTACCCTACTATAATGACACAATTGATAGGAGATAGGAGATGTACCCCAACTTGCAAAAAAGACCGACAATCCTAGTCTAACAGTCTCCAGTAGCTCCTGGCCACCAAGCACTGACCATAATAACGCTACATTTGCTGACCATCCTGATCCAATCCTCATCTGAAGAAACTTGACCTATCTAACATATGGTTCATTACTATCGTTTTAAATCTTTCCCATCATAAGCAACACATAATTGATGGGAGAGAATAGATTGTCCCAGGTTGCAAAAGGATGACCATCCTAGCGCTCGAGTGTTGGTAGCTCCTGGGTCACCAAGCACTCAACTTAAGAGCCCTAATTCTGTTGACTGCATCCTTACTAGAGAAGTCTTGACCCATAAGGCCATAACCAGATCAAACTTAGCTCTGCCGAGGAGTGTTTCATCTACTAGCGAAACATCACCTTTTCCTCCGTTCTTCTTGCCTCGACAACAACTTGGTTACATTGACTCCTGTAAGGCTGTAAGCGAGATGTATACTCGTATTTGAAAGTCTCAAGTAACAAACACCATTTGGTTCCCCGTTAAGTCCAGAATCTTTTCACATCCCTTTCTTTTGTGTGGTTTCTGTGATGTGCTCTGGCAATGAGCTTCATGGAAATCATGAAGGAATTACAAACCGGTATTTGCAGTCATGCAGTCAGTAACAGACTCCCAGTAATACATAAATAGCCAATATAAACAAAGATTTCACCTTCTGGTGATCAGAAGCAGTCATATGACAGACAAAATTAGAGAGGTAAAGGTTCCTCATTAAGCATATGGAAATCATCGAACATTAACCAACAGATGTTTTGAGCATACTCCATCAGAAGTACATTTTAACAAATCTAGCGAAGAAACTTGAACAGAAAGAGATAGAGCGGGAGATTTAGGCTTGACATAAAAGCATGAGTTCACTGTTCTGGTGAAACATTCAGTTTATGCACAACCAAGGAGAACCAAAATTTCTAGGATATTTAGAACTACAGAAGATCAGGTATTACATAAATAAACAAGAAAATGTCAAATTTCCAGTCCACTGTTTTGAGTAGTATATAACCAACGCAAACCCCCAATCAACCACAGCAGGTTTAAGCGTCATATCAGCTACTGCATTCATCTTACCTTCATATTATTTAGAATAAACTGTGAAGAACTGCTTAGACTAAGTAGCTGACGAGGAAGGTTTATAAAATTGAAAGTCAAAACAAATAAAAGAGTCTGAATATTTTTATAAAACGCAATTGAATCAGTTGATTTTTGTTATTGGCCATAAATTGCAGAAATAGCTGATAAACAGAAAGCTAGTGCTGGAGAGGTATTGCCATGTTGGGAGCAGTTACTAAATGACACAGTAGAGACGAATACTTCTTCTCATGAGGGGTATGATGTAAACATAACTTGCAGAAAGTGGAGAGAGACAGGCACAAGGGCCCGTAAGAGAAAAGACCACAGGGCGTATTCTATCTCGGTCGGTTATTCAATGCAGCAATATTCCATGCTGATTGCAGCATCTTTATCCTTAACCTCAACTAGAGACTCCAAGTATAGCATTCCTGTCCACCCAAGTTTATTTCATAATAAACCAATATATCAAGGAGCTGCATCATGCAGTTCCATATTCATCCAGTCTCCTCCTACATTTATCCATCTGTTGTTGCATGCCATGTCTCCCAAAGACCAGCTTTTAGGCAACACTATTGGCAGCTCCTGTAGTACGCCCTGTATCAGACACAAAACATCCAATCTATCCCGATAATCACAGAATACATTATCCATCTTTCTAGGACTTTGCAGCAGCTACAATGCAGGGACCAACTCATGCTACGCATTTACACCATTCATGGTGAAGAAGCACGTAAGACAACCACACAAGTTGCATAAATGTGGCATCTACCAACTCGATTTGGCTTAGTACGCCTACCTATGCATACCCTCAATATAATCATGTAATTAAATCAGATCGTTTCACGAAAGTGATGTAAAATTAAAGAGTTTCTAATCAATAAGTCAAGCTCAGGCTCTAGAAGCTGACAATATTCTAATAACCAGTTATTAATCTGACATAGATCTTCTCATTTGGTGTAAATATCCAAGCTAGGGAGACCACAAGCAAGAAAGAGTAGCATGAACTCATAAATTTTAGAAAATTCATCAAGTGCGCATTTCAAAAACAAAATTCACCTTGGCAAGCATTTGAGAATTCTATACGTCACAGAAATGGCACAAACACATGCAGGTCATATGCACGTTCTTTTTCGTCAAATGAGAAGAATTAGGTGTATCCCGGGGTGTACACCTCCTACACTTTCCAGAAATATGATTGGTGGATAAAAAATAATCACAATTAATGAAAAACAAAACTAATTTTGACAACCAATCAAAAATCAAGATGGGAGGATTCTGGGGTACGCTATGAATTTCCCTCGTCGAATATATAGACAAATCATTATTCATTGAACCAGATTTTACCAATTCTTGATAAGATCAAACCAGGAAAAGCAAATAGAGAACTATAAAGCGTGTCAAGTTTGAATTTATGATTGCTAGTCTACTTTCGTGTTTTACCGCAATACATTGAATACTAACAAAATTATTTGCTATACTGTTAACTTCCCCCTTCTTTCATCCATAATAGGTGCTACAATTAACAAGTTGTAGATAGCCTGGACCGCCTCATTGCTCAAAAGCAGATAAATCATTTTAAGAAAATGACCTCACTTTTGAAATTATGAACCAGCTTCTAGCGTTCTATTGGTCAAACAATCACGCCAAGCAACAGTTACACTGACCGAAAGAAAAAGAACTCATGGACCAATCATCGGAAAAGGTAACATGGACATCAATGACGATCGCATGCGTTATCTCTGTCTCATGCAAAACTTTCCTGGTTGTCTTAATATACATGTAATATTTTCCTTATTTGATAAACTTTTCACACAAAACATCTCCTCACAGTTACAGTACATCGTATTATCTCTCTCAGTTGTTACAAAAACCCCAGTAAAATCCAAAAAAATACAACTCACACATAAATTAACGATCCGGATCAAACCGTCGCAACTATTATGATGGAGAGAACATTTAAAAATTTAGTACTGAAAACCATTCAACAATAGAACTATCCGTAAACTATTTATTGTCCTATCAACATCTACATCATTATCATCAACAGCAACAAATTTTATCTCATTTTATCTTCTTTTATCTTGATTTACGAGTCATTCATCCCATTTCATCTCATTGTCCAATACCAATGAAAATCCGAATTGACATCTAATTAAAAGCATAAACTCCACGAACTAAGAGCTTTGATTCAGTATTTAATACATTCAGTAGAATTATTGGACCAAAAGGAATCGAAAAGGACATGTTTCACAGCATGATGTGGTACCGCTGTTCAACAAGGATTTTCATTCCACTCCTTTAAAACCCAACCTCCTATAAAGTGTCATCGCCCAAGCACAATGAGAACCACTATTCTTCTCGTGTTGAGCCCAAAGTTTCACTTATTTGAGGTTCGTTGTAATTTGTAGAGCAAAATGGAGACATGGCTTGCTATGTTCCTCACAATTGGCTCTTTAGCTCTCTTCTCATTCTTCTTCAGCTCTTTCTCCAGTTTCCAGCTGAAGGCAAAGAAAGCAAAGAATCAGAAGCAGCCCCCTCTTCCCCCAGGGCCAACATCCATGACCTTCATCACAAAGTTCATGCTACTACGGAAAAAAGCCCCCGAAGTTGAAGCCATTATCCGGTCATTTTTCTCAACGTATGGCCCGATAATCAAACTCCCATTGGGATCTACCCCCACCATATTGGTCTCAAACCGCACACTAACCCACCAGGCTCTTGTTCAAGGAGGTCAGATCTTCGCTGCCCGTCCCAAGTCAAATTTGACAGGAAATATAATGACCAGTAATCAGCACAACGTCAACTCAGCCACCTATGGCCCTACTTGGCGCTTCCTTCGCCGCAATATTGTCACATTCCTCCACCCTTCTCATTTCGAGTCTTTCTCCTCCTCCCGCAAACGTACCATTGAAATTCTTAGCCGTTGCATCTTGGCCGACTCAGAATCCCAACTTGGCCCCACCATTGGTGTAGTCCATTTGTTTGACCATCTTAAGTATGCAGTGTTCTGCTTGATGTCCCTTGTATGCTTTGGTGACAAGCTGGACGAGGAACCAATCAAAAAATTGGAGACAACAAACCACCGCATGCTGGCATCAGCCAGCCGGTTCCAAATCCTGGATGCACACCCCATCTTGGCCAAGACACTCTTGCACCATCGATGGAAGGAGTTCCTTAGCATGAGAAAGGAACTGGAAGGTATAATTCTCCCACGCATAAGAACCCGGAAGCAAGCTGATAAGCTGAGTCCAGAAATGTTAATGAAGAAAAAGGAGGATCCTCTTGCGCATGATGTGCCAACATATGTCGACTCTTTATTTGAGGTGCAATTAGATGACGATGGAGAAAAGAGGAACCTAACAGAGGACGAGATCATAACTTTATGCGTAGAATTTGTGACTGCGGGTGTTGATACAACCTCAGCAGTGTTGCAATGGATAATGGCCAATATCATCAAGTACCCAGATATTCAAGCAAAGATATACGAAGAAATCAAGAGTTTAGCAGGTGATAATGAAGAAGAGATCAGGGAAGAGGATTTGCCAAAGATGACATATTTGCATGCCGTGGTTCTAGAAGGACTCAGGCGGCACCCACCCCTACACTTTTTACTGCCACACTCAGTAATGCAGGATACAGAGCTAGGTGGTTGCACGATACCAAAAGACTCAATCATGATGTTTATGTTGTCTGAGATGGGGTGGGACCCAGAGGTGTGGGAGGAGCCGATGAAGTTCAAGCCAGAGAGGTTCTTGCCAAAAGAAGAGAGGGAAAGTGATGCATTAGACATAACAGGAAGTCGTGGTATAAAGATGATGCCTTTTGGAGCAGGCAGAAGGATTTGTCCCGGCTATGCCATGGCGATCACGCATTTGGAGTATTTTGTGGCCAACTTGGTTCTAAAGTTCGAATGGAAACCTGTGCCAGGAGATGATATTAATCTGGATGAGGAGCATGATCCTTTTGTAGTGATGAAGCATCCAATTCAGGCCCTAATTTTACCCAGAACAGAGCAACCCCAGGGGTCCAGATAACTAATGTTCGCCATTCTTGATGTTTTTCGACCATACCTAAATCAAGCTAGAACAGAAGGCAAAAGGAAGGAAGTAAAATAGTAATCACTAGGCCATGTAATTAGATGCTTCATGCTAGAAAAACCTTGTAACAATGCAGCAAGCCACTGTGGATTAGTCCTATGCATATAATTCTCTTTACACGGACAGAGACAGTGGAATCCCATCAGAACCAGACCCTTAGCCCACTTAAATTTACCATCGAAGATAACAACTTCACTCTTGCCCTAGCAAGCAGCAAAAGACTTCCATTAGTCAGGCGACTCTTTGTGTTTAACGCAGTAGGAGGTGAAAATTTCACTACGGATTAGAAGAAGAAGAACATAAGTATATCATTGCTTGTGGAATAATCAATTTACCTGGACACCGATTACTTCAAAAAACTGGCAAACTTTCCACATACTTAGAGAATATCATTGAAACAAATACCAGCAAGAAAACGTGGCTACGTAATGGCTCCATATACTCTCGGATTCTTAATAGCTCTTAGTTTGGGTGAGTCCAGAACCGTTAACTTAAAAAGCATATGAGATAAACCTTTGGATTCTGGAAAGCTCCACTTTTAAAATTGGCACGGCTATCGATAACATTCACAACTTTGCATGAACATGACTTAACACCAATGTAGGCTCTCATGGTGCATATTCTGTGTATCATTTGATCAATAGAGTATCTCCCATTCAAAAAGCCTAGTAACTCACTAGATTCTAGATAGAGTCTGTCTGTTCATTGCTCATACATCACTTCTCTAGCTCGTAGTGAGATGTCCCACAATCATGCATATAGCCACTAAATTCAACGCATGGATGATGAGTGAAGAGGAGCACAGGTGAAGAAAAATCATTCAGCGAGATACAGTTCTGGTGACATAAATAAGGCCAATACTGAAAAAAAGGTATACTTACAAAGATAGTCAAAGTAGCAAGTCAAAAATAAAGGACAATTGTGGTATTGGAAACAAGCACACAAAAGAAGGGAAAAAAATGCCTGCTCTACAAGGAAAAAAACATTATTATTAAAAAAAACAAAGGTCACGTAATTCCAGTAAGAAATCTACATAGGATGGGGATTTTTATTCCGTTCCTAGTCGGTCCCAAGTCCGGATAAAATGCTGAAGATTGTGTGTTAGGTAGCCGACAGCCAATACGTAAAAAGTCCCGTTGGATCTCTGAACATGAATATGACGATTTGTGAAAATTTTCTTGGGACGTACCTCATCAGCGACGCGTTGCACAACATGAGCGCTTCGAAAAATAAACAAAGACCGTTACATCGACGTCCGGATATAGTGAAAAATGAGTAAGGGTTCCAACATCACGGACGGATGCGGTTAAAGAAATTAGTCCAAAAAAATAAAGTTCGTTTAACTAATTATAACATTGGGATCTTGAATGAAAAACTTTTAGAGATAATAGACATAAGGCTTAAAAGGGGGATAGATATCGCTTGTTTACAAGAGACGAAATGCACCGAAAATAGGGCTTAACTTATTATGGTCAAAGTCGGACTAAGACTGGAGTTGGTATAATTATGCATAAAGAGTTGATAAAAAATGTGGTTACTATCAAGCATTGGAGAGATAGGGTGATTTCTATTAAGGTGTTGATTGGGAAGGAAGTGATTAATGTTGTAAGTGTTTTTATCCAGCAAGTAGGTCTTGGAGAAGATGTTAAGGTTCAGTTTTGGAAAAACATGGATGAAGTAGTACAGTCGATCACTGAGAGGGAAAAAGTCTTTATTGGTGGGGATGTAAATGGACATGTCGGTGAGGAGGAGAAAGATGGTTACTCAGAGATTCACGGAGGATTTGATTTTGGTGAGAGAAATGTAGAAGGGAGAAGTATATTGGATTTTGCTGTGACATATGACTTTATGATTGCGAATACCTTCTTTAAAAAACGTGAAGAGCATTTGATAACCTTTAAGAGTGGTTTATGCACGTCTCAGATTGATTACTTTCTTATGAGGCGAAAAGACTTGAAGGATTGCAAGGACTGTAAGGTTATCTCAGGAGAATGTTTGACCACTCAGCACCGTTTGTTAGTTATAGATGTATATTCTATCTCAAATAGAAAAGAAGAAGAAAACGAAATGTAATCTCATAAGGACAAAATGATGGAACTTAAAAAGAGATTAGTAAAAGTTTTTCAGAGAGAGGTTGTTGAGAGAAGGTCCATGGACATTTAACGGGAGTGCATGTGAGATGAGGGATGTGATGACTGATTGTATCCGACGTGTAGCGAAGGAGACATGAGGACAATCAAAGGACCAACCACCGTTGGATAAAGAGGGGTGACGATGGAGTAAAGAGATTCAAGATAAAATAAAGTATAAGAAAAAATGTTACAAGGCTCTGTTTAAATGTCATGGTGATAAAAATTTAGAGAAGTATAGACACGCCAAAAAAAAAGCTAAATATGATATAAGCGACGCGAAGAATAAATCGTATGAGAAGTTGTATGAATGACTGAACACAAAAGAGGAGGAAAAAAGAAATCTTTAAGTTAGGTAAATCAAGAGACAGAAAAACTAAGGATTTAAGTCAAATAAAGTGTGTTAAGAACGATGCCGAGCATATTCTTACGGCTGATGAGGACATTAAGGAAAGATGGAGAGAGTATTTTTACAAACTCTTTAATTATATAAGGGAAGTGCCCCTAAATGAAATAAGTGGGAATGCAGATGTGATGATGAACCGATGTTACTTTCGCCGCATTAGGACAGAGAAAGTTAAGGAGGTTTTAAAACGGATGAGCTCAAGAAAATCTATGGGTTCAGATGAAATCCCGATCGAAGTTTGGAAATATCTTGGGATAGAAGGAGTTAATTGGTTGACAAAACTCTTTAATAGAATATTGATAGATAAAAAGATGCTTGATGAGTGGAGAAAGAGTACTTTGATTCCCATATAAAAAAACAAAGGAGATGTTCAAAACTGCTCCAATTACAGAGGAATCAAACTTATGAGTCACAGTATGAAGTTATGGGAGAAAATGATAGAGAAAAGGTTAAAAAAAGCTACAGGAATGACTAAGAATCAGTGTGATTTCATGCCTGGTAGGTCACCATAGAAGCTATTTACCTTTTGCGATGTGTAATGGAACATTTTAGGATAAAGAAGAAGAATTTACATATGATTTTTGTCGACCTGAAAAAAACGTATGATTTTGTTTCAAGAGTGATTTGGAAAACTTTAGAAAAGAAGGGAGTGACAAGTACGTATATCGAGATTGTGAAAGACATGTATTAAGAAGCTGCTATATGTGTGCGAACCTATGTTGGTGAAACGACTGCTTTTCCTATTAATATGGGTTTACACCAAGGATCAGCTTTGAACCCATACCTTTTCGCCTTAGTAATGGATGATCTCACTAGACGTATACAAGATGAAGTACCATGGTGTTTATTTTTCGCTGATGATATTGCTCTGGTGGACGATACAAAAGAAGGGGTGAATGAAAAACTTGAGACTTAGAGGGAGACGTTGGAAAATAAGGGGTTAAAGATTAGTAGAACCAAGACAGAATATATGGAATGTGTCTTTAATGAGAGTAGTTAAACAAATAGTGAGAATGTATTGTTGGAAACAGAATCTCTTCCTAGAACGGATTCCTTCAAATATTTAGGTTCGATGCTACATAAGAATGGAGGAATTGATGCAGATATTGATCATAGGATTAAAACAGGTTG
>JAOVYX010007306.1:0-66802 GCA_035668315.1 Drosera spatulata | reverse complement strand
AGCGGAGGCTGGCTGGTGAAGACGGCAGTGGAGGCGGCGGCTGGAGCGGCGACGACTGATGGCGGCAGCGGCAGCGAGGGCGGCAACAGCTACGTGCGGCGGCAGCAGCGCTGGCAGCAGCTACGGGCGACGGTTGCGTCTGGAAGAGAGAGAGAGGAAGAAAGAGGAAAGGAAGGAGGCTGATGGATATATATAAACAATTTAACGACGGATTCCGTCACTAATTAGGTTTTATACCTATTTAGCGACGGAATCCGTCGTTGAATATTAAAAATTCACTTTACGTCATTTTAGCGACGGATTCTGTCGCTAACTAGGTTACATTAGCGACGGATTCCATCGCTAATTAGGATTTGTACCTAGTTAGCGACGGAATCCGTCGCTAAATGACATTATTTTAGCCTTAGCAAATTCTTGCATCATTTTTGAATCAATTCCAACGACGGAATCCGTCGCTAAAATATAGGTTTTCGAAAACATTTTTACGTTTTTTCACATCATTGACTTCTTTTTCATGATTATTTTCAATTTAATTTCATATGGACATAAATAATAATACATGATACATTTAATACCAATATCGTGTACAACATCTTATATGTTTCAAGTTTTAATACATATGTAACATCTTATATCATGCGCAACATATATGTTATTAAGAGTTTTTAACAATAAGTTATTTTTTCACTAAAAATTTATGAAATAGAACGCCTTATTATAAGTTAACATTTGAACTATTACGATATCCCAAAATATTTACAATTTGTTATATTTTAACTCATAAATCATCATCCAAAATAATGTTGGCGACGGATTCCGTCGCCAATATATATAGTTAGCAACGGAGTCCATTGCTAATATATTTGAAGAATTGTAAATCAAACTATTTAGCGACGGAGTCCGTCACTAATATATATTGTTATAAAATTCATTTTTGCTATTTAGCGATGGAATCCGTCGCTAAATAGTTTGATTTACAATTCTTAAAAATTTGGATTGTTTTACAAAAAATTTAGCGACGGATTTCCATCGCTAATGGCATAAAAAAAACAATTTTTTTCTTGTTAATTTTGCTACGGATCCGTCGCTAACATATGTGTTTTTTCGACGGAGTTTGTCCGTAACTAAGCTGCATTTTTTTTGTAGTGCTGCAAGTTCCACCTCTTTAGCAAGGACGTGCGTACGGATTTGGGCGAGTTCCGATCTATTTTCTCTTTGGAGGAGGGCGATGATACATTGGAGAGCAGTTTTTAAGAACCTAAACCCTTGCACAGATCCTTCCTTGGACTCTGCTGTAGTTTTGTTCTTCAATGCAGACTAGTGAACTCTCTTCTTCCTGTTTTCCTCAATTCAACTCACTTGAATAGCTTTGAATTTTGATTTCTCGTATGGTCTTGTACGTTCAATTGTTCATCAACACTCTTGTTCTTTGAGCTCCTTTGATCCCTTTTATATAGGTTGAGGGAATGAACCTGTAACTGTTCTTGATCAGATGTTGATAGCTGTATGTTAGCAACACATCTGACCTCTTCACTGATGTTGACAACTCAGCTTTATTCTGATCCTCGTACAGTTTCTCCATACCTTAAATCTTTGATTTGACCAAACCTTTGATCCTTGTCCAACTTAAGCAACCATCTCCGCTGCACTCAGTCTGTTGCAACTTAGTCTGTATTCAGTACCGTTGAGACCTCGTCTGCATCCGGTCACTGCTGTAACTTTTTCTGCATTGCGGTGTTGGCCCTTGTCAACAAGATTGATCCTAGATCCTGAAGCATTTGCAGGTCTTTTGCTATTTATGTATATCTTAACAATCTTGCCGAGATCTGCTATCCAATTCATATACCTCACTTATGTCCAATTCCTTCTTAGCCATGAGACAGACTTGTTCATCATCTGATTCTGAATCAGATGATTCAGTGTCACTACAGGTTGTGTTTGCTATCATCGTTTTTGACTTCTTCTCTTTATTAGCCTTCTCTGCGTTGTTATCTATTGAGGCCTTCTTCGGCTTTGAGCAGAAGTCTTCTTGTTGTCTTTAGATCTAGGACAGTCTGCCATGAAATGACCAGTCTTGCCATACGTTAAACAAGCATCCTTGGACTCATTCTTCCTTATTGTCTGCTTCTTATATGTTATGATTCCTTTTCTAATAAATTTCCCCAAGCGCTTGGTAAGGAAGGAGACCATTTTGTCCTCCTCATCTGATTTATGAGATTCCTCATCAATTTGGGTCACCATCAGATTATGAGAGGCCTTCAACGGTATTGTAGCATTTGGAGTAGTCTGAGATCATTTGTAGGTCAACAGATTGCCATACAAATCTTACAAAGTCATCGTTAACAGATCCTTTGCCTCTCTAACAATAGTAGTTTTGTAATCCTTGTTATCCGACAGAGCCCGAATAAACTTCATATTGGAATCTTCCTTCTTGTATATTTTTCCATAAGTCTTGAGAGAGTTTAACAATATGTTGAACCTCTCAGTTAGCGTCTTACCAGGCTTTTTGCGTAAACAATTCATATTGTTATACCAATATAGACAGTCTATTCTTATGAACATCATTGGTCCCCTCATTCTTGACTACCAAGGCATCCCAAACTTCTTTGCCCGAGGTACAATGGACCACATGCTCGAACATATCTTCATCAAGAACCTGAAGCATTATGTTCATGTCCTTCTTGTCTATCGCGTCCTTCTTCTTATCATCTTTTGTCCACTCAAATTTGGGCACATCCACCAGGACTGTGGAAGTAGAAGATTCAGCCCTTCTTGGAACATGAGGACCATTGAGAATTGACTCATAGAGAACCTCGTCTACATCGTCCAAGAATATCTTCATTTTAACCTTCCAATTGCCAAATATCTCAATGTTGCACATTGGAGGCTTCAAACTCAAATTATTGCTAGTCATACTGAAAACGTACAGTATCACGCTAAACAATCACAACCAGGATCTCTTCACAAAAATAAGTAAAGAACTCCTCTGATACCAGATGTAAGTTCGTGATTATAAGTGGAACAAACCGGAAGGAGAGGGGGCGAATAAGCTGTTCTAAAAATTTCTTTAACTAAAATCTAACCATGCTGCGAAAAACAATAATATGTGCGAAACAGATCAGATACACACCACTGTCCACATTCAACCACTCTGACTCAAGAATTGAACTGATGATGATCAATCTATCAACTAAACCAACCAAATTACTGATACAGAGATATCAATTAAGAATTTGTGTCTAGCACGGGTGCCAAACAAATAACAGATGAATGTATGATTATTAATCTATCAACTAAACCAACCTAACTGCTAGCAGACCAGACATTTTATACTAAGTATGCATATGGGCAAGAAATCTGATCCCAAAGAATCCCATCACACCGTAGTAAAGAGAATCCTGAGATATCTCAAGGGAACTCTAGATCTGGGTGTATGGTATCCTAGGGAATCAGATTTTACACTAACAAGCTATTCAGATGCAAACTTCGCAGGTTGTAAGGTTGATAGGAAAGCACAAGTGGAACATGTCAATTTCTTGGTGCAAGATTGATATCATGGTTCAGCAAGAAGCAGAACACAGTGTCAACCTCTACTGCAGAACAAGAATATATAGCTGCAGGAAGCTGTGCTGCACAAGTGTTATAGATGAGGTCACAGCTTGTAGACTATGATATGACATTTTCAAGAACACCAATATTTTGTGACAACACGTCTGCAATGGCAATTTAAAAAAATACAATCTTTCATGCAAGGACCAAGCACAAAGATATCAGATATCATTCTATCAAAGATCATGTGCAAAAAGCTCATATTAAACTGGAATATATTCCAACCAAAAAACAAATGGCAGATATTTTTACAAAGCCTCTTGATGAGAGCAAATTTATCCAATTCCGAGCTGAGCTGGGTATGATTGATTAAATAAGTAAAATGACCTAAATGCTCTACTGCTCTACTGCACATGTAGGATGCAGACCAGCGTAATATTTACCCCACTGCTGTTCTATTTGTGGAAAGAAATAATGCCCTAAACTAATTGCTTAAATTTTCGTAACAGTCAAATCAATAACTGGAACTACGCAATAGCTATTTTTTTGCAACGGTAACTTTTTTAAATCGGTATAAATGTTGAAAATTTCACAACCCAAAACACTTTTACTCTCTCTCTCTAAGAAAACATTATCAAACTCCCTCTCTCACTCTACTGCAAACCCTAGCTCAATTCTCTCAAATCTGATTCTCACAAGCGATACGATTCTTTCTCAATTCATTCGAAAAGTTGGCCAACACTCGATCTAACACACCCTCCAAAGTGACAAGAGCCAGGAGCAACGAAGCCCAACAAGGAGAACTGAGTTGCAGACCAGAGTGGTTTTGGACTTCGAAACCCTAAGAAACGAATCGGATGAAGTCATGGAGATCTCTTAGCTGATACAGAATGCTGGTCTAAAGTATTTTTGTGAAACGACCAGTAGAATTTATGATGAGGAGCTACTTGATTTCATTGAAAAAGGCCAAGGTTGAAGAAGACTTTCAAGGTATCACATATACATCCACAAGAAAAATTCGGATCATCATTTCTCCCAATGACTTTGAGCAACGATTAAAAGTCTCTAATGAAGGGCACAGAGATATTCCAGTCTCTAATGCAAATGACGGGAGGCATGCTATGCTAAGCGAGGAACGTCAGAAGGAAGGAATAAGGACGATAAAGAAATACTTGCCAAAGGCACACAAACTTCTTGCAGACGTGGTACAAAGGTGATCATGTCCAGGGAATTCTCCAAGGACAAAATCACCTCTGATCAACAAGAAATAATGTGTACAATTCTCATGAAGCACAAAATCAACTGGGCAAAGCTGTTGATGTACCAACTGGCCAAAGCAGTAGAGGCCAGACAACCACTTTTTGGAAGGGTTATCATTATAATCCTGAAAGCAAAGCACAAACTCTCTGATAAAAGAGGAAGGCCATGGATTGTGGCCAAGCAAATAGATGTGAGAAAGATTAGGAAGCAACCGATTGGCATCTCAAAGAAGGTGACAACCATGCAGACTATAGCAAAGGCTGCAGAGCAGCCTAGCAAGAAGGAACAAGTGAAGCCCAAGGGAAAGGTCACCAAGAATGTCCCAGAAGTAAAACCGAAGTAGACCAAAGTCACAAGAAGAAAACTTGTCATGCAGACCTCAGAAGAGGAAACTGTACCAAAAATCCCTACTGCATAGCCCATGGAAATAGAAGAAGAAACTCAGTCTACGCCTGCAGATGAGCAGAATGAAACCAGCTCTCAAAGACCAACAACTTTGGCAGAAATTGTGGGATCATCATCAAGGAGCATCCCACTAAAGGAGCCAAAAATGGCTGTGCTCCACGATGCAAATATTGCTCTATAATATCTCAAAGTTGGAGCTGATGAAAACCTTCGGCAACTCATTCTATAAGCACAACAAAGCTACTAGGAAGTCAGAGAAGGACCCATGGCATAGCTCAGGCAGGAGTTCAATGCCAAACTGTGAAGAGAAATTGAAGACATTAAGGCCAAACTAAGAAGAATGCAGATTGATCAGCCTCTCATTGCATCTACTGCAGTCTCTTTGACAATTAGGGCTACTGCATCAGAAACATACATAACTGCTAATCATTCCTATCTCTATTGTAGGAATGGAGCTAGTTGGGATTGAAGCAAAGCAACCATCAACTGCATCTGAAGTATGGGCCACAACAACTATAATGGAAATTGCAGACAAAGCTGAAATGCAGGAGGCACTACAGACCATCCAATCCCTGTAGGAAAAGATATTGAAACACAAAACAAAGGTTGATGAACTACTTGGCAAACCTCAAAAAAAAGCTATGATCCAGTAGTTCATCAGGGAGCATAACCTTCCAATAAAGAGAAGGTCCAAGGCTGCAAGGTCAAAACTGATCCCATCAGGACCTACCACAAGATATAGAATCAATCCTGATGGAACAAAAATAGAGATTGGCATTATAGACAACATGACAGAAGCTGAGATAGAACAACTCGTATTGATTCAAAAGAGAAAAGCTAGCAAGAAGAAGAGGCCTACTAAACCATACATATTATTCAATGGAGCTCTAGAGATCAAGGACTCGACTTTAAGAACCAAAAGACATAAGCAGGCTCAACTGCAACATGTGGAGTTTGTCCACACATCGGAGGTGGAAGCAGAGCTAAAAAGATTAGTGGACAAGCGTGTCAGAGCGGCAATACTTGAAATCTATGAATATCTATCCAAACCAACCACTGGGAAAGCACCACCCTCCGGAGATGATGATGATGGCCTTGATGAGCATCCAGGAGCAGAAGACCATGATGATGATGACTTTATAGATGAAGTTGCCAAAGAAGGCATCAAGGAACTATCCACAGTAGAACCAGCAGCAGCAGAAGAGTCCGCAGCAGCAGAGCCAACACCAACAGTAGCAGAACCAACACCAATAACCACAGAATCAACAGAACTAGAAGAATCAACAGCTAAGGCACCTATAGCAAACAAGCTAGAAACAGTCGAACCATCACAAGAAGAGACAACAGCAGCAGAGAGGTCAGAAACAGAAAGATCAGTAGCAGAGGAATCAACAGCAGACATTCCAGCACCACAAGGCACAAAAGCAGCAGAGGCTACCTCAGAGAAAAAAGAAGTAGACAATGAGCAGACTACTACGCAAGAAGGATTTACAGAGCTCACAGCTCTTGACCTTACTCCAACACAGACGGAGGAAGTCGTCATAATTGAAGTTGAGTCACCTGATATGACTTCTGCACTTAAGAAAGGGAAAACTGCAGATGACAACCCTTTCAAAGGGATGACACTTGAAGAAATCAAAAGGCAGCTAATGAGTGACACCTCCACAAGTCAGGAGCATATGCACACCCAGGATGTAACCCCTTTAAACCTGGTATTTACTCATACATCCTCTTATAGGTTGCTGTAGACCAGGGTAGATTCACCTTCTGTTGGATTTTCACAAGGCCTATTATACAATGGAGCATCCAACATTCCCATGACACCCCAGACTGCATCCAGAAGTCTGAGGCAAGCCTAGAAGAAATCAGGATGACACCAACACATGAAAAACCATCCTCCACTACCAGAACGATAGCTACTGCTGCAGTTCCTCCACCTCATCAACCCTCTCCACCATAAACAACAGTGGAGTATAGACTGAGGCAATTAGATTAGAAGGTATACAACATGCATCAATGGACAAAGGATGCATTTAAGGATCTTCTTGACTGACTGGAACCTGTTGCAGACGAACTGAAGTCCGAGAAGGAAACCAGGAACAAGTGCTTTGAAGAGTTCCATGACATCCTCTCTGACATGGTTGTGGGACTTCTCAAACAAATTCAAAGAGGCAATGCTCTTAACCTCCAGCAGTATAGGCTCACCTCTTCAAACCTCAACAAACTAAGAGGGCATCACTCCGCTAACCTTCGTTGACTGCAGACCTTATTGCAAACCACTCAAAGACAACACAAGGAGCAAATTCTTAACAATGACAAAAGGCTAAGTTTGCAGGAACACAAGCTTCAACTTGAAACTGTTAAGGCCAAAGCTGCTCAACAAGTCACTTTCTCAGAACTAAAAGCCATTGAAGCCCTCACAGCAACCCTTGATGCTAACAAAAGGCGGAGAAGGCAGCAGAAAAAGGGAAGGAGACAGAAACAACAAGGTTCAGGTCTGTAGAAGAAGAACACAAAAGAAAATCTCACACTGCAGCAGAAGGTGAAAAAAGGTCTACAAAGTATAGACAACCCTCTAGACCTCAGGGGGAGCTGTCTAAGGGGGAGAAAAGAAGGCATGAAGGACAATCTGAAGGCCACCCTCCAAAGCGTAGCAAAGGAGGAGAACGACATAGGTGAAAACTTTTACAAACTCTGTGCTATACTGTAACCTTAGAATAGGATCATTTTTTTTTATAGTGTAGATGTTTAACTTGTTATTTTACTTAGAAGTTTTGTTAGCATCAATTTAGCAGAGATTGATCGGAATGTGATATCCCTCCACTTGTACAGAAATTAATTAAAAAAAGTTAGAGGTATTAACCATGATGTAGTTAGTGTGCTTAGGCTGAAAATCAGGTTAGTAATCTGTAATCTAGGTTTCATGCAGAAGAACAGATCGCCACAGATGGAAAGCATTGTGAGCCACCAGATACAGACCATTACAGCAGATCTCGACAAGGCAACAAAGACATGCATAGACAGCAAAAGACCTACAAATGCTTCGGGATCTAGGATCAATCTTGTTGACAAGGGCCAGCAAAGCAATGCAGAAAAAGTTACAGCAGTACTGAGTGCACACGAAGTTGCAGCAATGATCGGGTACAGATGAGGTCTCAAGGGTACTGAATGTAGACTAAGTTGCAACAGACTGAGTGCAAAAGAGATGGTTGCTTAAATTGGACAAGGATCAAAGGTTTGGTCAAATCGAAGATTTGAGGTATGGAGAAACTATACGAGAATCAGAATAAAGCTGATCTTTCAACATCAGTGAAGTGGTCACATGTGTTGGTAATAGATAGCTGTCAGCATCTGTTCAAGTACAGTTACATGTTCATTCCCATAGCCTATTAAAAGGGGATGAAAGGAGCTCAAAGAACAAGACTGTTGATGAACAATTGAACGTACAAGAGCATACGAGAAATCTGCATTCAAAGCTGTTCAAGTGAGTTGGATTGAAGAAAACAGGAAGAAGAGAGTTCACTAGTCTGCATTGAAGAACAAAATTGCAGCAGAGTCCAAGGAAGGATCTGTGCAAGGGTCTAGGTTCTTCGCCTTTGGCAAGTTTGCCAACTTGTAAAGGGGTTATCTTGTAAGCCAAAAACAAGAAGAAAGTGAACTCACCACTTGGATAGGCTACACTGGTCACTATGGGAAGACTGGACTAAACTCTAGTTTATCAGTTGAAAACGACTGTTTGAACCAGTATAATCTTGTGTTTTTGTCTTGTATTTCTTTATTCTACATATTAGAACCGTTAGGAATTAACTAAACAACAAAAAGAGACAGGCTTTCATAGCATAAGTCTCTACAATAGACACCTTCTGAAGTCTGCAAGGATTATCAGTGTATTCTGATTGAATACTTCGTTGTATTACACTGATAATTTTTAAACAACCTATTCACCCTCCCCCCCTCCCCCCGCTCTAGGTTGTACCTGTGGAACTAACAAGGATAATTAGAGTACCCTTAATCTACTTAAAGTAGAAATAGACGAGTTGAAAAAGCACTGTAGAAAAACAGAAGGTAAAAATCAGTAAACTGATAGAAGAGCGAGATAACTTGTCTACCACTATGAAAAAATGAAACTCGCCCAAATGCTTTGATCAGATTACTTCCAATGAGACCTTAAAAGAGGGTATTGGGTTTGGCAACCTCAATACATTAGAAAAGGTTAAATTGAGAAAGCACTCACCCATAGTGTTTGTTAAGGCAACCACTAAACCTCCTCTAGTCCCACAGACTAAGTCTGTTGAACAGACAACCTTAGTTAAAAAGACATATGTTGTGCCATGCACAAGCTCTTCTGCTAAAAGGAAGACAGATTATCTCAAAGCATCTGCACTCAACTGGACAAACCATAAGGAAGTGTCTGATAAAGACTCTTCTAAGCTATATCAGCATAGAGCGAGGGGGAGATCTGTTCAGTATCCCCAAAAGGCCATAACGCCTAGTCTGAGGGGGAGATCTGATCAGATTAAACGAAAAGCTCCAAAGCCTGTTAGACTAGTCAGAACTTCTAAATGTTATATGCGCTATAGGCATGGTCATACCACTGACACTTGCTGGACCCACCCAACTCTGAGAAATAAAGGGATATGGGTACCTAAGGATCTTTGAACTAACCTCCTGAACCGAAAATAAATAGGGACCATATATGAAATAAATGTATATTTTGCAAGGACATCAACCTCAAATCTGGTATCTGGATAGTGGATGCTCCAGACACATGACTAGTGACAAATCATTGCTATTAGATTACAAAATAAGAACGAACCACGAGTGGTGTTTGGCGATAATAGTACTGGTAAGACTAGAGGGTATGCAACCCTCTGTACTGGTGTTGCCACTTTAAGCAATGTGGCATATGTTGAAGGATTACAACGTAATCTGCTCTCCATCAGTCAACTATGTGACAAAGGGTATACGGCTGAATTTCGCAATAATATGTGCCTTGTGAATCAAGTTGCTAACAATGTTATCAAGCTTGCAGGAATTAGAGTAGGAGATGTCTATGTGGTCGACTTCAACTATCCTATGAAGGTTGACTTATGTTTTATGAGAAAACAGTCTGAAGACACACAATGGCTATGGCACAAACGTCCGACACATCTGAACTTTAAGTAAATGGCTACACTATGAGAAGGGTAATGATTGTAAGACTTGTCAGGTAGGCAAACAGACTAAGTCTAGTATAAAGGGTAAGCATGATCGAATTTGTTCTGACCCACTGCACCTTCTTCATTATGGATCTATGTGGTCCAATAGATACTCTGAGCTTTAGTAAAAGAAGTATATCGTTGTCATTATTGATGATTATTCACAATATACTTGGGTTTTCTTTCTCTCGTCTAAAACGGAGACACATGCTGTACTGACAAGATTTTTTAGGCAGATTCAAAATGAAAAGGGATTAAATGTGATCGCTATAAAAAGTGATCATGGAACTGAGTTCGATAGAAGAGGAGTTGAGCAATATTCCGATGACCATTGGATTCAACACAACTTCTCTGCCCCTCAAACCCCTCAACAGAATAGTGTGGCAGAGAGAAAGAACGAGACTTTGATAGAAGCTGCCAGAACAATGCTACTTGAAGCTGTAAATACAACATGATATGTTCAAAATCGCACTTTGAATCATGAGGCATTCAAGAAGACGCCTTATGAGCTATGGAAAGAGAGAATTCCTTATCTTGACTATTTCCATATTTTTGGGTGTAAACTAGTGCCCAAGCGTACAGACCACCCACTCATAGGTACAAAATGGATCTACATGAACAAGATGGATAAAGAGGAAATTATCATAAGATATAAAGCCATACTAGTTGCTCCGGGCTACTCTCAAGATGAGGGAATTGATTTTGATGATGCTTTTGCACCAATGGCCAGATGGACGTATGCTGCTTTAAAATCCATGAAAGTATTTCAGAAGGACGTAAAGAGTGCTTTTCTTAATGGAAGACTTCAAGAAGAAGGTGTATGTCAGATCCGGACCATCCAGACCACGTCTACAGGTTAAGTAAAGCTCTGTACAGGCTCAAACAAGCCCCCAGAGCTTGGTATGACACTTTCTCAGACTTCCTTACTAAAAAAGGTTTTAGAAGGGGAGTCATCGATACCCCTCTCTTTACTAAAATGCATAAAAACAAGCTCTTGCTTGTACAAATATATGGAGATGACATTATCCTTGCATCTACTGACCCCATATTGTGTGAGAGGTTCTCTAAACTCATGCAATCATCTTTTTAAAATGAGCATGATGGGAGAATTCAAATATTTCCTTGGATTATAAATAAAACAGATGGATAATGGCATATTCATCTCTTAGACAAAATATTTCAGAGACATCTTGAGAAAATATGGGATAGAGTCATCTGCCATATGAAAACTCCCATGTGCACATCTGTCAAACTTGACAAAGATGAGAATTGGGAATCTGTTGGTGCTACCAGGTATCGTGGCATCATTGGATCACTCCTCTATCCGACTGCCAACAGACCTGATATAATGTTTTCTGTCTATCTGTGTGCAAGGTTTCAGTCAGATCCCAAACAATCTCATCTGTCTGGAACTAAGAGGATCATCAGATACCTAAAGGGAACTTCCAATATGGGTATCTGGTTATCTAATCTGCTTATTTCATACAATACTGGATTTTCTGACGTTGATTTTGCAGGATGTAGAATTGATAGAAAAAGTACTACTGACACGTGCCAATTCTTGGGACAGAGTCTGGTATCTTGGTGTAGCAAACAGAAGAACTCTGTTGCCACGTCTACTACTGAGGCTGAATATATGGCCGCTGGAAGCTATGTTGCTGATACTATCTAACTATGAATTTGACATGAAATCTTGTCCCATTTACTATGATAATACCTCTGCAATTTCCATCTTAGAGACTCCTATTTTTCATTCATGTACTAAACATATAGATGTTTGTCATCATTTTATTAGAGATCATGTTCAAAAGGGAAATGTGACTTTACACTTCATCTCAGCTGATGAACAGTTAGCAGACATCTTTATAAAGCCCTTAGATGAAAAGAGGTTAAGCTTTATTTGTGAAAAACTGGGTTTAATCACTCTAGATGACTAATCTATTTTCTCTGAAAGTGTGCAAATTAGAAGACATCAATAATTCTGATGAGAGTTCATTTGATGAGAGCTCATCTGAAGATCCAGCAATACTCATCTGGTCTGACCAAACTCATCTGAAAAGAACTGCTGACTGTACATGGGTAACATCTATTACATCTCATATCTCTGATTGCTTGATTGATTGAAGTCTATTTGATTTATATGTGTGCATTAATTAAGGGAGATGAATCTTGACTGATAGTCACTATGAAAAAAAGCATGTGTCGTCCTAAAACATGTCATAAAACCTACCATAATGAGTGATTTTATTGAAATGAGACAAGCCTTTATGTCCCGCCTATTAGAATTTCAAAAGATTGAAATCCTTTGTGTGTTTGCAAATCTAACCTAAGGGGATTGGGGAGATAGGAACAAACCTTTACGCTTTCAAATACTTAAAGCCACACCTACAAGCAAACCCTAATCAGCTCTCTCTCTTTCACAAAATAAACCACAACAATGGCACCCAAATCCAAAATACAATAGGATCTACATAAGTCTCGCTGTCAACTGCACTACTCTAAGGATAGCGTATCCCCAGTACTCTGGGATACTTGATCTCCTGTAGTTCGCGGGGGCTAGAGGACATCCTCAGCGCTGTTCTTCAAGACAGCGTGACATTCGAGTTCAGCACAACGGTGAGAGGCAAGGTCTATAAGATTGACACGAATACTCTACGTGTCACTTTTGGCTAAATGCTTCAGACATAACGGAGGTTTCTGATAAGGGCATGTACGAAGGGTGGAAGAAGATCATGAGGGATGTAACCATTCCATTTGGTAAGATTCTGGTAAAGAATTTTCCAGATTAGTATGGGCCTCTGGCGTTGATCATGAAGAAGTGCTTTATGAGTCAAGGCACATCTGCAGATCAAGTTTCCACAGCTCATTTGAAGCTGATGTGTGCAATCATCAGCAAGACCCTAGTGGACTGGGCAACCATTCTGATGGGTCTACTGAAGAAACACATCAAAGCAATTAGAAAGCATCCTGCACATAAAAGATGCTTTGGGAGAATTTTGAGTGTATTTCTGAAGAGAACTAACTCTGCCCAAGGGGTATCTGGTACTCCCTTCACTGAAGATAAGTTCATCTCTTTCAAAAACCCAATGGCAAGAGAGTCCTCAGACTCTACTCCAGCAGAGCCTCAACAGAAGAAAAAGAGAGTGAACATAGCTGGGTCATATGATACTCCAACGATATTGCTGGCTCCAGTGGTAGAACATGAAGTAGAAGAATCTGATAATGAAGACCATGTATCTTTGGTCAGATATGCAAAACGCACTCAAAACCTAAAGGAACAGATGAACCCTCAGACTGCTGCACAAAGTGCTCACACGACTACAAGTCAGACTCCATCAAGGCCATCTACATAAGTCCATCAGACTCCATCCAGAACACCTCTGACAGAAGACCAGACGAGCTAAAGAGGCTACTACAGATGCCTATGAGAAGATGGGGATAGCAGAAGAACAACTCAAAGCTAGTCTGGCGAATGGAATGATCAATGGAGACACCGGGAAGTGTGTCAGATAGGGTTTCAAGCTTATAGAAGCAATTGGCACTGACATTCAAAATGTCATAGAGACAGTGGAGGAGATCTGGAAGGGTAGTGAATACCATAGAATACTCACATGAAGCATGGAAGCTTGTTTTTCAAGTAGTAGAGGCAAGGCTACACGATGTGAATACAGAATTCAAGAGCATACTGACGTCTCAATATGCCTTAAAGTATCTAATCATGTCGAACCCTAACAAACAGCAGCTTATATCATCTGCTTAGCCAAGACAGACAGATGTGTATCATCAGACTGATGACGATGAAGAAGAAGACCCTGAGGATTATGCAAACTTTACAAATCCAACAGAGGAAGACATTGAAGAACAATGCAAATCCCAAAGGGGAACTTTGACACAGGCGCCATCACCACCCAAAGAAAGACAACCAACTCCACCACCATCAACTGAAAGACAACCACAACAACATCAACAGACTGGCTCACCAGCCAGACAAGAAGCAGATAGAGCCAAATGGATTATGTCAACAATAGGCATCTCAGATGAACTGAAAGGGTTCATTGAGAATCTAGTAGAGACGAAGATGTCGGAAATAATTGAGTCAGTCAAAGACATTGTGAAGGCAGCTACAGTTCATATTAAAAGAAAGGTAGCAAAGCTCACAAATCAGATCTTTTGGGTAGACAACAACATGAGGGCTGAATTAAGTAGATTGACCATTCTAGTCGAGCCAAAGTTGAAGTTGGTAGAGGACTTTGTGCATAAATTTGTGAATGACATTGGGATTGAGCTTCAGGATCTCAAACAGAGGGATGCTGTGTTCAATGACCTTCTGATCAAACACAAGTTGGACACATCTAACAAGCTGAAACAAACTCTGGTCAAAGTACAGGAGACTCTTACAAAGGTGAAGACCTTTGAAGATTCTTTGGTCGAGATCAGATCTGGGACATCTAGTCTGAAAGATGACATAGCTCATCTGTCCCAAGTCACTATTGGAGCTGAAAAGGGAATCAAGAAGATTTTAGAACACTTCAACTTATGAAGCCTTGAAAACGACACCCTAAATACATAATGAATATCAAACAAAAAAACGGGGGGTAGACTAGTGTAACGGCTTATAAGTTTGTAGTTTTTTTTGTTCCTTCCAGGATTCCATGGCTTTTGTTCCTCTGCTTTGCTCTTTGTCTTCTATTCTCCTCCAATTGAATGATATCTTTTGTTATGCATATTAACGTGTTATGTTACTTCGAGACGGAATGATTTTACTCGGCTAGGCTTTTTCATTGAAATTTATCAAATAGGGGGAGATTGAAAGTACTTTACTGGATTTGATGAATTAAAGGTTTACTAACATATGTGGTCAGGTGTGCTTAAGGTTAACAGGTACTCTGTTAGACGCTGGGTATCAGACTGCCATAATCAAATTAGCAAATGCTCTAGGAAGAACGGCAGTTATAAGATCAAATAAGTCTTCAGTGAAAGCTCTGCACAGAACAGTTGGTCTAGCGACAGATAAGACCGATAGATAAGAATTAGCGCAGCTGTAATTAGATCAATTTTCAGAGTTATTCAAGAAGGACTACCGATTGTAAGTAATAGATCAGACGGGTTGAATCAGACTTCTAGAAGGAATCTGCTCAGACGTTCATCTGATATTGAAGACTCTGTTAAAGATTAAAAAAAACGCGTCATATGACTTGTTGAAAAAGAAATTGGGGGTAGTTTGGAGAGCGAGCCTCAAGTGTCGGTCTATATAAGGCACAAGACTACAGAGAGAAAGTAACGAAAGAATTCACAGCAACAAATCAATGCGCTCAAAGATTCTCTCTCTCTCTCTCTCTCTCTCTCTCTCTCTCTCTCTTGGTGAAGACAACTCTCAAGTGTTCATCAAGAATCAGTTTTCTTTGGAACATTGTGAAGAAGACAATGACTGGTTCAAGTCTTCTTACTCTGTGAGTTTGTTTCTTTTGGAAATCTGTTGCGATTGGTTGTTAGATCCTTTGGGGATCATCTTGTGATAGATTTGTTGAAATTTGGTTATGTGTAAAGGTTGTTGAGTGATTCTGAAAACTCAATATGTTGAACTGTGATCCGAATGATCAGTGGATTCCCTTCTTGGTTAGTATACTGCTAACAAGAAGAAGAGTGGATTAAGTTCAAATAAATTCGTTAACACTGATTTGAGTCTGAAGCACTATAAATTTTGTGTTCTTTGTTTCTGTCTTTCTTTTCGTTCTTCAAATCGTTGTTCATTCACTGGTCTGATCAGAATCTAGATACTGTTAATAAGAATCCTGATTAATACATTCATCTATTATCTGTTTGGCAGACGAGCTGGACACAAATTCTTGATTGATATCTCTGTATTGGTAATTTGGTTGGTTTAGTTGATAGATTGAACATCATCTATTCAATTCTTGAGTCAGACTGGTTAACTATGGACAGAGTTGTGTATCTGATCTATTTCGCACAAATTACTAATTTCTGCAGTATAGTTAGATTTTAGTTATAGAAATTTTTAGAATAGCCTATTCACCCCCCCCCCCCCCCTCTAGTCTATTCTTGTTATAATCACGAACTTACACATTAGTGTTTACTCTGGCAATGGTTGCACCGTCTTGGGATCTTCCTTATGAGTTGATGCGCGATGCTAGTGACTAAGCCATTGGGACGGTGTTGGGACACCAAAAGGACAAAACCTTCTATTCTATATACTATGCAAGCTGAACTCTCACGGGTGCTCAACTCAACTACGCCACAATGGACAAGTTCTGTCCCAACTTGATTGGCCTGAAAGTAATCGTCTACACCGACTACTCCGTAATCAATTATCTTATTGAGAAGAAGGATTCCAAGCCAAGACTCATTCGATAGGTTCTCCTACTTCAAGAGTTTGACTTGGAGATCAAAGTCAAGAAGGGGACGGGGAATCTTGTAGCGGATCATCTTTCAAGGCTCGAGAAACATGAGGGCCATGGTGAACAGTTGGTGCATACCAAAGAAACGTTTCCAGATGAACAACTCTTCGCAGTGGACATGAGCCAAGCACCATGGTCGGCAGATTTTGTCAATTACCTTGCAAGCGGGTTGTTTCCTCCTGAAACATCTAGCCAACAAAAGAAGAAGCTCATCCATGATGTGCGCTTTTACATATGGGATGAGCCTTTTCTATTCAAGCACTGCACGGACAAGATGATACGAAGGTGCATCCCGAAAGAGCAGATGGCCGATATCCTCTATCATTGTCATGCCTTGGAGTATGGAGGCCATTTTGGAGAAAACAAGACTGCCGCTAAGGTATTATCCTCGAGATTCTCTTAGCCTTCTTTATTCAAAGATGCTCATGCTTTTGATGCAAGTTGTAACCGATGCCAACGAACTTGGAATATCTCTTCCCGAAATGAGATACTTTTGAACTTGATTTTGGAGGTTGAACTATTTGATGTATGGGGTATCGACTTCATGGGTCCTTTCCTGATGTCATTCAAGAATCAATACATTCTAATGGTGATGGACTATGTTTCTAAGTGTGTCAAGACAATAACTACTCCCACTAATGACGCCCAGGCGATAACGTAATTCTTGAAAAGAAACATCTTTTCAAGATTCAGTACCCCTCAAATAATCATTAGTGACGGAGGTACGCACTAGATATGCATTGTTGCAACTGACAATTTGATTCTCTCTTGGAAAAATATGGAGTCTGGCATAAGGTTGCGACACCGTACCATCCATAAACGAGCGGCCAAGTCGAGATCTCTAACCGTGAGTTGAAGAAGAATCTTGATAAGACCATCAATTCCTCATAAAAAGATTGGTTGAAGAAACTTGATGATGCACTTTGGGCTCATCGCAGGGCTTTCAAAACACCTATAGGTACTTCCCCGTATCAATTGGTGTTTCAAAAGGCGTGTCACTTAATGGTCGAGTTGGAGCATCGGGCTTAGTGGGCAACCAAATTCTTGAACTTTGATATGCAAGAGGCGGGTGCGAAGCGACTCCTTTAACTCAATGAGCTCGATGAATTTCACCATGAAGTCTATGAGAACGCCAAGGAACGGGTGAAAGCATGGCACGACAAGAAGATTATAAATTGGGACTTCTATCCAGGGCAAAAGATTCTGCTCAATAATTCTCGGTTGAGACTCTTTTCGGTAATCTCAAATCCCGATAGTCGGGTCCATTCATTTTCAAGGAGGTGTTTCCTTATGGCGTTCTTGAACTCAAGAGCAAGGATTCTATGTTCAAAGTAAACGGGCAACGTTTGAAGGCTTATTTTTATGGCAACGTCAATGGTTTACCATCAATGCTTAACTTTAAGGATCCTTGACAATCTTGGCCTCGTCGGGCTGAGGACGTTAATCTAAGCGCTGCATGGGAGTTTTCTTGCTTTCAATAAGTCATTTTCGACATAGTTAGTTCTATTGGAGTATTTCTTATGTGTTTTGTGTTGTCTCGTTTTGTAGGCAACGAGTCGAATAAGGAAGCTCATAATGAGAGTCGAGGCATATTTTGAGCGAGGAAACGGTAATTTGTAACATGTCACTCGGGAAAACGGATATCAAACCCGGTATGTGCTGTGTTTCCCTTGATTTTGATGTTCGAAGCTCATGAGAATGAGGGACTGGTGTTTTAATCAAAGCGCCTGGGCGCAGCTCAATCCCACGCCTGGGCACAACCTCGAAACCTCAAAACGTGCATTCAAGAGATCTATCAAAGCGCCCGGGAACGGCCCTGTTTTGACCAAAACCACCAAACTAGTAAAACATGCATAGCGCCCAGGCACGGCATCACTCATGCCTAGGCACGGTTCACAAATTCGGAGCCATAAGCCACTACTCCGAGCCTTTTCATTTCATTTCCCCCAAATCTTATTCATACCCAATCGACCCCAAACACCTCCAAACCCCAATCTCCAGCACAAATCCACTTGATTTGCACTCAATTCCTCATCCAACTAAGGTAACTCCATCACTGCTTTTCTTTATTCGCTTGGATGATATGATGATTTTGATTTGGATTAGTATTGCTTAGGGTTAGGGTTTAAGTTTGATGTGATTGTTGAATTGTTTGCAATGGAGGGAGGGGATGATAAATTAGTTGTGTTGGCATGGATATGGATGTAGGATTTGGTTCGGTTAAGGTTTGGTTAGGGTTGGGAACAAGGTATCGAAAACACGCTCATGAGGTGTTTGATGAAATGTCACTTAGGGTTTTGCATCGTGAAAACATGATTTTTCACTAGCGAGGGACCTGTACTACACTCGATATCCTGTTTTCAATTCTTTCATATCGTTTCTTGCGAGAATTTCATTCATTTGTATGTGTTATGGAACGTTACTAACTGTCGATATTTTTAGGTACCAGGGCCGACAGACGCGACAAGGGCAAGGATATTGGAATATCAAGGAGCAAGCATGCTCGGATGGCCACGAGTACATCTCGAGAGACACCGGCTTCGACCCTACCCTCAAGCCTTGTCGTTTTCACATCCTAAGAGGCGATCGACCGCTTTCGAGCAATCTTTGCTCGAGAGTGCATCGCCAAGCGAATCATGGACTCACCCTATTTTGTCGAGAAAATCAACGATCGAGGATAAAAGATATTCCATCGATAGCACTTCCCGTCCTACAAGTTAGAGTGGTGATGGTGGCATGGGATGAGTACACCATCAAGGAGCTCTACGGGTTATGCGGAACCCCACCCACCTACCCTCTAGTGATCGACGGCAATGTCAACCTTTCACCAACCGAGCTCCCGAGGCCGTTACCGGCAAGCTATTTGGGCGGCTTTCCTAAGTCCAGTGGACCTTCGACGCCCCTACCCGCACTCTCCCTAACCATTTTGATGCGAGTTTTGTCACAACAGAGGCTCGCATCGTACAACATCTCTTGATCAATAACATTCTCCCCTCCGGGGACAGCTCGAAGGTCACAATTGTCGAGGCATACCTCATTCTTATGTATTTACATTGGAGGGGGGGAATGTGGGGGCGGGTTTGAACTTGGGCCGGGTACTCTTCTCATATCTTTGGGACTATGTCCATAATTTCAAAAGTAACTGCACTCTCATCCATATGGCAGACCCCCAACTTATCGCAGGCCCATGTCTCAAAGTCGGGGTTGCCGCCAATGACGCGGACATAGCCCTCATGGGTTCCAAGTTCGATAAGAACTGGATTGAGCGGATTCAGTGCCAACCCCAAAGCAGCATAATGCCTGAAGCGACTCCAGAGGAGGAAGCAGGCGACAATTATGATAAGGACAAGGATACACCCGCCCCACTACAGATTGAGGGCCCGTCCGTCATATGGGGACTCGCATGGAGCATATGGAGGCGGAGATGACGAGCCTCTGAATGGAAGACACGGACCTCCAAACATTGATGGAGCAAGGGTTCCAACACTCTTGAGACTTTCAAGAGCTACTTATGCGACAGGTTCCCGCCAACCACCGGGGCGAGTGGAATGTGTTCCACAAGCTACCACAATGCCCACGCTTCCGTCGCGGCAGTTCCGGAGTACATCAAGGGGATGAGGTCCGTTGGTCTCACACCACGACTAACCACACCAAGGTTGTATCACTCCAACTCTTCGTCTTCTTGCCATTTTCTTTTGTATTCGGAGCATGCTTCTCAATAACCTTGGGGGAGGGAGTTGGAGTTAGATTAGTGATGTATGTCGTGTCGTGTCTAGGGTTAGAGTTGTGTCCAGCTCTTTTCATCGGCATGTACTTAAATTTCAAAACGTGTTGTGATGTATTAATGAATTTGATTTGAATTGAGTCAAGTCTGGAGTTAGAAGTTGTTGTACTTGCACTAGGACGTTAGACGAGCCTTAGGGAGCATGAAGTTGTGTTTAAATGCTAGAACAAGACGACGAGAGGATGTTATCATAGAACTTAGGACGGTCTAAGTTGATACTCCAGTCGAACTTATGGCGGGACTCCATCCGACATCTCACTTGATTGTACTTCTAATAAATGCACGACGATAGGACTAGAACCTTATAACACATCGAGCTTGATGTTACTAGCTACTCGGTTGGTGGTAAGGGTCGTAAGGCGGGGAGGTGTGCTATTGTTGATCATTGATATCCTTTCATTGTGTTGTCATAAACCCCTAGACCTCCCTTACCTAACGCTAATCTCCCTCTATTTTTATCCTTTGCATATCATATGTATACGATATATTGTTTGATTGGGCATATGTACACTCGACATTTGAGTTGCTTTCGAATTGTCATGCCATGAAACTCCACAAAAAGAACCCTTCGAACCCTATTTGTGGACAAGTCAAGGCGGCGATATGAGGGTTATATATTGTACGGGTGGTTTGCTTGGTTGTAGCGATGTATTATTGATGCGTGTTGTTGCAGGCACATCAAATTATAATTTATATGCACTCCCTTTCACTCTAAAACTATTAAATTAATGCAGTAGTGAAAGTAAGGGTTGAATCCAAAGGGACAGTCGTAATATTATTTATTTTTCTTTTTAGTCACTAGAAAGAACTATTATAATACGAAAACTAAGGTTTGAGAGGGTTTTGTTTTACTGATGAAACTAATTAAATGACTGAATATAAACTAAAATAATCTAAACCTATGGAAGAAATGGATTGAGATGTTTTCTTATGTGATAAAAAGGTAGGGAGGTCGACTAATTACGTTCTAACTTTTTAGGATCAATCATGGATGAATATCATATAGATTCATTATTTAGATAGGTTTGATCGTGATACCTTTGGGCATAAAGTTTCACATTCACTAGATTGTTAATTACCAATGAGCTTGTATAATTAACACAATCTATATATCCTTAACATATCGATAAGCTCGTATATGCTAAAAATAAATAAATTGAATCAAAGCAAGAATAAACCAAACATGAATATTAATAACAATGAGCTTAAACTATCATGTTCACATACAATCAATCATAACGTCACGACAATGAGTTTAAATCATGAATTGCTATTTGGTATCAATTTAATCACTTAGCACGATTAATAGTTAGGTCATGTCATCAATAGGTGATCAAGCTATTTGATTTCATAACATGTAATGGATTAAGGTCAGATTTCATGCATCAATCTTAACATACAAAACTGGTTTTGGTGATCTATCTCATCTCATAATCCGTATTAGCTCAAATATCATTATAACAATCATCATCACATATATAATTACACGCATCATCACAACCATAACTGTAAATAAACAGAGAAAGAAGGATAATACAGTTTTGAAGAACAAAGATACGATGATGAATTGAAGAGATCCAAAGCGTTGCACTAAAATCCGATCTCCAAAAGCATACAAAAGCAATAACCTAAACTACGGTTTTGAGAGGACAAAGGAAGCCGAAAGGCCCTGAAAAATAACCCTTCTCTCTCTTAAAATGAAGAAAATACACGGATATTTATAGAAAACCCGAAAACAATTCAAAATTTTAACCAAACAAACTAAATTCTGGACATTTGATCTGAGTAATGACGTTACAGGTGCCCTGTAATGGTCGTTACACTGCGTAGTTGCTGAAATCTTCGAGGTTTATGACTGTAACGGTCGTTACAGAGGGCTGTATCGGTCGTTACAGTCTAGAAAATCACCAAAAATCTCATTTTTTCGCTCCAAACTCTGTCCTGATCGATGGTATACCTTATATAGCCTTTATATCATCATAAAATACTTCAAATGACATCATTTCCACTCTCAAAATGGCCTTGAATCATCATCAAGGCGTCGTTTAACTTTTATGGATCATTCTTGCTCAAATAAGCCTCAAACGTATCGGTTTAGCTCCAAACGTCTTTGAACGTTAACACTATCATCCAATGCTCATGAGTATCACCAGAAATCATCTAAATCATCATGAAAGATCGTCAAATCATCATACTTCATCACGATCATCTTCAAGCCTTTTCGTCCATTTTTCAGGAATTGTCAAAAGTTGCTCCTCTTGATCAAATCTACAATGAAAATACGCAAACAGCAATATTCATGTCCAAAAACATAAACTAAACTAAAAACATGAAATAAATAACACAAATACGACAAAATAATAGGTTTAACATAAATAAAATACTTGTGTTTACACACACATCAATTATGGCTGAGAGCCTTTTTTCTTTCATTGCTTATGTAAAACGGCACACAATGTGTCGAGGCCGTGGTGCCATGTTCTTTATTGTATGCTAAAAAAAAACTAGTAAAAGGTGTTCTTCATTGTTTTAAGGTAGTTATAACTCGAGAAATCACCAATCGAAATAAAGGGGTGACTCGAGAATTTTGTATCATTGGTTAAGTGTAGTTGGTGTGTTTTTACGCAAGGTATAATGCCTTGAAGGGGATGGGTTTAGATGTACGCCGATGTCTTGACCTACACTATATCCCTATCCTTTTACACCCGAGCTTCACATAGCCAAATAACCAACTTCCTTTTCCCTATATTGAATTTTTATTGATCTCGACCTTATCTTTGATCACAATTGCATATTTGATTCAGGTAAGAGGATGGTTGGTATGCGAATGTTTTTTGCTTGATATATTATTCGTGTTGAACTCTTATCCTTACATGATTATGATTTGAGTGTATGTAAAATGATCCTCATGATCATGGGGTGGTGAGAGGTGCTTGTTATGAAGTCAATTTTATAAAACTAGGATGTGTCCATGCAAGTAATTTCATTGGGTTAAAGATTCGGCCGGCAAAACATAGTGAGTGATAACACCCGATTGTTAGGATTATAGGCATTTCGCTCATTAGCATGTTCTTTTTTGACTTTGTCGGTCTTTCATTGCTTGAGCACAAGCAATAGCTCAAGGTTGGGGGAGTTGTTTACCTCGATTCATGCTTTGTTTTATCATATTTTTATGTATAGTTTCGACGTCTTTATATTCGTATTAGTATTGAGTCATCCAATTTGTTGTGTCTATGAGCTTTGATGCTTTGGGATGATTTATAGGTGAAACGAGCAAAAAGGATGGTCAAAGATGTTGAAAATGGAGCGCGGTCGAGTCAAGAACAAAGCGGGATGAAACGAGGATGAAGCAAGGGTTCAGGAGCTATTCCAAAGCGCCCGGGCTCCGCCTATACCCACGCCCGAGTGCGATCGTGCTTCATAGGAGACCACCAGTTTAGAAATCCTGAAGCGCACGAGCGCATTATAGCTTGACGCCCGGGCGCGGACTTCTTCTCCAGGCCAAGCAACCAGCCCTCTAAACAAAGCGCCCAGGCATCGTGATGGTCACGTCCGGGCACGTGTTTCGAGAATCCCCGTCCCTAATTGCCTATAATACCCCTTTCTTGCCCCAAATCAGATTCCTTCATCATCTTACACCACAATCAACGAAAATTAGGGTTGCAAGGTGATTTTGCAAGAGGTAGTCACAATTCCAAGGTGAACGAAGCGACATCGAGGGTCTTCATCGGATCAATTCGGATTTCGTCTCGTGATCGGTTTAGCATACTTGACTCGTTTTGATTACCGTTTGTACTATGATGATTTCCATGTATGTTAGGTGTTTGCTGTATTGTTTGATTACTTGAATCATGAACTAAGCCTTGTATTAGGGTTGTGATGCAGTCAGATGATTGCATTGATGTCACTTTCATGTTGTTAGTCTAGTTTTGATTGTTTTGTGGTTATAGTTTATGGTTGTGCTTAATGCTTCGACAAATTAATCACTTGTTACATGATCCGTGATATAATTTGACTCCGAGCAGATAGTTTCATATCGAGAACTCTACCACACAGCCACAAGTTGAATGCGAGATCGAGAGATCGCTCGCGTGAGGTGTAAGATACATTAGAATCCTTCGAATTTCATGCTTACCGTAATGCGATGGCCTCTCTCCGAGACATGTAAAAGGTACGTTTAGTTTGACATAGTCTAGGACTTGAGAGAGGTAGATTACACTTTAGGAATCCATCTATAACCACAACTCATGATTAGCTAGTAAAACAACATGGCGACTAGATACAATTGGAAGACGAAGTGGCAACCCAATCTTTCCCACTATCTAGAACCCCAATCTTTGATCTTTGTGTGCGTTTGAATTTGATTAGCTTCGTTTAGTTAATTACATTCTTAATTTTACATAACAACCATTACATTTCGATTGTTTAACCCAAGGAACACTAATCATATTTTGATCGCGAGATCTAGGTCTTCGAGGGATGATAACTCACATACTCACCTTTATTACCTGTTTCGAGACGTACACTTGCGTTTAATGTGATATACAAAGTCGCAAACAATAATTGAAAGATACATTGAAAACATAACTTAATTAAGTTCACCGGAGGAAAGATGCAAAATTGCATCATCCCAGACGGAGAATTATTACATTGAAAACATAACTGAAAGATTGAGAGTTTCGATCCCATCAATCGAAAAACATCTTGATTATAGGATTACAAAGTATGGTTACACTAAAATTTACGAGGAAATAATCTTCTCATCACTCCACGACGATGACTGCTGGGATGAGAAGTTCCTTCGCTCTGATTGTTCGACGGGCTTGCTCGGAAGGGAACTGGTACACCCTCAACAGGAGCAATAGCTTAGGGTACTTCATCATTGTTTCCAGGGCAATTCTGACGATTATGCCTCAGTTGACGATAATTCCTGCATTGAGGTCTTGCACACAAAGATCCATTGGCTCTGTTGGGACAACTGCGTACGTTATGACCTGTTTGATAACATCCTCCACTTCTGATATTCGTCTGGCACGTCAAACATCCATCTAATTCCGTATTAGGAGGTGCCCTTGGTTTGTCCTTCTTCCTCTTCACTCCTCCTAAGGGCTGTTGATCGCACTTTTGTACGGTGGGAAGACACTTTGATCTCAAACAACCCTGAATTGCAGTCCCCAAGCACTGAGATGACAGAAAATCTTATAGTAGTTGTCCATATAATCAATGGGATAAACATTCTACTCCAAAAGAACACTTCAAGGTGTGGTTGCATGAATAGTGAAACAACTGTTATTTCAAATAGGTGCAGTACCTATTCGAGAAATCAACCACATAAATATGTCCACCTCTTGTTCTAGCTTCGTTCCACAATCGAGCAATCTTCATCTCGAAATGTCCTAGATCGTCATGAAACATAGTAGCAACGCAATTCTTTACCTTATTTTTCTTCATATCGAAATGATAATGAATCAAAGGGGTCACCCGCTTCCCTTCCATTATTTCTTCCTGAGATTTCATCCTTCGTTCTATGAATTAAAAGTTATAACGATAAAAGTTGAACTTAACCTGTAATAGGCACAGATCGACAATCCTTCATCATAGAGTTGAACATCTCTGATTGGTTGATCGTCATGATGTTGTATCTTCTTTCTCCATCATGAGTCAATGATCACTTCTTAACTTGTTTGAATTCAGTATCCAATTATGCGCCTTCTGGTTCTCTTGTAGAAACTTGTTCATCTCAGCCTCCCACTTCATCATGTGTCATTCCTAACGAAGCTTCTTCAACCTATTTGCCAAGACTTTGGGACTCATTAACTGTTCAAAGTTGCTATCGAAATGACGAGCATATATGTGATGCCATGCATTGGGTTCTGACCAGCGCTTTGACTCATTCATCACACTCATAATTCTAACATGACGATGAGATATGATACAGATATCTTCCCTAGCACCCATCACCTGTTTGAGCTAATCAAAGAACCATGACCATGTATCTATCGACTCCCTCCACTTTACTACAAAAACAATTGAAAAGAGCTGATCATCCGTGTCATAATCCACTGCAATGTATAGGGTTCCATGATGTTTTTCTTTGAGGAAATTCGCATCCACACTGATCACCGGAAGACAATGCTTCCAGCCTTAGATTGTCGATTCAAATGCCCAGAAAACCCCTTTTAACCAAGCATGATTTGGAATATCCCTCTGGATCGAACGCTATAAAAGTATCGAACTAGGGCTAGTCTCTTCAGAGCATCAAGGAACCTTGGAAGCATTGCGAAAGACTTCTCCCAATTACCAAGTAGCTCTACAACGGTTTTTTGCTTAGAATCCCACGTTTTCTTGCATGAGATCTGGCAACCATTGACTGCTTCTGATATCCAGCTCGCACGGTGAACATCAAAACATAATGAGTCCAGTCGTCAAAACATAGTGAGTCCAGTCGGAAGTCGGAGCAGTAACAACAGCAACATGATCGACATCAAATCCAACATCATCATCACCATCAGCATCTCCAACACCAACATCATTGGCCTCTTCCCCTTCTTCATCATCTTCATTGTTACTTCAAGTTCATCTTCACCACCATCATCTTTTGACTCACCAACTTCATCATCAAAGTTCATCAAATAATCATTGCCACCAAAATTCATCCAATTAACCCCTTCAGTGACAACATGAGAAGGAACGATAGAGAGATCAAAAGGCTCAGGCTCATCAAATGAAGGTTGAGAGGTGCCGGACAAAGATATTTGAACGAAAACTTCAGCAATAGCTATGAATTTCATGAACCACTACACAAAACTCTATCCAACGTTCTGAAGTATGAGGAATGATGTTTCCAAAATTGCATCATCACTTATCAGCAACATCTGAGACGACGATTTCGCTACTTGAGGATATTTTACCCAGATTTCTATATCGAAAGGTTCCCAATGCATACTAGATTCTTCACAAATGACTCTTGCCTAATTTCCCAAACCCTAGCCATTCTCGTAGTGCAGGATAACCTTCAGTTGCCCATTAAACTCATAGTCATTGTTGTTCTCCAACTACGAAATTGAATATGCCAACTAGCAAATTGAATCCAAACTTGCCATTCTTCATAGCAGACATATAAGCAAGATCATTGATGTGCGGATGCTCATACAAATCATTGATGTGCAGATGCACACCTCGCTTCCCGAATTGGGATCGATATGATGAGGCAAGAGAGGAACAAGGAGAGGGAGGAAGATGATGATGATGAGGTGGGCTGTTCGTGTCATTGGAGATCGAGTCCAGATCACTGGAGAACATTGGGGGAATTTCTAGGGTTCGATTTGGAGGTGATTTGTCTCCTAAGTTTGAAATTTAGAGCAAGAATTGAGAAGGAAATGAAACAGGATCAAATCTTCAAATCGGACAATGGAATATTTGATTTCAAAAAGAATTGATAAAAAAACAAAAAACAAAAAAACAAATGGTACCTCCGGATACAAGAAAAAAGGGGTGGTACTTGATCGGAATTAATTTGGTTAAGTAGTACCTATGAATAATTTTTCCTAAACAATTCTAAGTTAATTTCACTATAAATCATTAATTCCACTAATTCTACTTATTTAAATGATAACTAATTTCACAACAAATTTACAGTAGTAAAATTTAACTAATTTTTAAAAACCTAATTTTAAACACTTTACATATTTAATTAAATTATGATCTTTTCTAATTTTACTAACTATGTACAATAAATTACCTAAAACTATACAAGTTCAGAAATAATTCCAAAAAACTACACGCGAAAATATAATTTCAAAAAACTACAATTGTATGAAATAGAACGCGTGAGAAAAATAAAACAGAGCACTTGTGTAAATTGTCTGTTTTATATGTTTTCCTCATGCGCTCTGTTTCTTTTATGAAACAGAGCACCTGTGTAAATTGTCTGTTTTTGGAAAAAAAAATCCGCGTGTATGGTTTTGGAAAATTTTTCAAGTTTTTGTATATTTGAGTAAATTTTCGGATGTTATATTTGCTAATTAAACTAATTATACAACGAATTCTACACAATTAACATAATCAATACAAATTTTACACTAAATTACAACGCTTTCTTGGATCATTTTATTAATTATTCTAGAAAATGCTAAATTATGCTACAAATTGGGTTTAGGACCACCTTGAACTAAATTATTTTGAAAATTTCGAAAACAAAAATAGGTCAAAGACTTCATCTGATCTTCGCAGGAGATTTCGTCGAACATTTCGTCGAAATAAACTTGCACACTATTTAATCTGAAAACTTTAAACTGAGCAATCATTTTTGGATGTTTTGTGTTTGAAGTGGTAAATAAAGTTAGAATGATGAAATAAAGGGAGAAAAGAATGTGAAGGGATGTGGTTTGAGGCATCAATTTTCCCATAGCAAGGAGGCGCCTTTGTCTTGTCTAAACGCCCCTGGCGTGTCTTAATGGGAAACGGGCATCTCTTGGTCAAGGAAAGGCATCCGATGCCTCTTTCCCATAAAAACGTCAGACGTCCTTTTTTTATCCCACAAACTGGTTTAGATTGAGAAAAAATTTCTTTGGGGGTTAATTTGGGTTTATTTTTTTGAATTAATTTGAAAAAAACTTCATAATTTTTAGTCTTGAAAATAGTATTTCTCAAAAAAGAAAAAAAAATGAAAAGCTATTCCATTATGAAAGACTCGGTTCCCCAATCTCAGAGCGTCGCAATCCTGTTCAAATCTGGTGGAGACCCACCAGCGGTCAACCACCACTGACAAAATGAAAAAGAAAGCATGCACTTAACAAAAGCTAACCAAAGCTTTCTTTCATCACATGAAAGCAGAATTTGGCGCAAAGCCAAACGAGCCAATAACAGACTCTTCGAGTCTTCGTCACGAATGGAAAGCTAATAAGCAAAAGAACAAAAGTTCTCAGCAACAGAATCAGGAAGTATTCCCCTAAGGAAGATAAGGTTTATAGGGAGCACATTGCGGCATGCAACATCAGATACACGTAACAGATAGTTTTTCATGAAACATATATATCACTGAAAAAAACAGTCAGTTAGAGATAGTTTGGTCGTTAAATTAACAACTGAAAAAATATTACAATTTCTAAATAAACGTAAGAGTCATAATTTATTTTCGTCCAAAATTAGAGACTGTTTTGTCGCAAATTAACGTTAATTTTCCTGCAAATCAACGACAAAAATAGGCTTACGTCGCAAATTAACGACAACTTTAATTATTCTATCACTAATCACCTTATATCGGGGATCCCGACCAACCCTCCCATTCCATTCTTTTCTCCCCATTCGGCCAACCACCATCCTTCACCACTTCCGACCACCTCCGACCACCACACCATCCCCCTCTCGTCGACCACCCTCTCCAGCCACCGTCTTCCAAATATATTCCGACAATAGGACTAGAAAGACACTGTATGTTTAACTTTTTTCATCTTGCCTTTTTCATTATGGAAATACATGGGTTGTTGTTTATAATGAAATACATTCAAACATGATATACGCTTGCAGGCTTGCACAGAAACACACAAGACATACACAAACCAGCTGTTATATGAGCAAGAAATGAACAAATAATCTGCATTTAGCTGCAATGGAGCAGTGTGACCTCTAGGCATGCTGTAGTAGGTATCATCATAGTAAGATTGGACGCATAAACAAGCATTCAGTTTAGTTAGTAGCTACCATACAGACATCAAAGGACAGGGAAAAAAGGTCAACTTACAAAGAACCGAAGTTTGGAACACATAAATTCCCATTTACCGAGTGAGATACTGTATCTTGATCTCCGGCAAACTGCGGAATACCAAGATGACTTTATGATGATTTCCTCCAAAGAAAATAAAACTAAAGCTTAGCATCAATGGTCATGTACTATGTACAATGATTGCTTTCAATTCCTAGAATTTCTTCACTGCATTTAAGCTATCCACTTAGAAGGTTAAAGCACGTAGGCAGTGAGTACCTCTCAAGGACTTTTCCTACTAGTTAATTAGCCAATGAAATCCCAAACTCTACTATATCTCATGAATGTGATCATACATAAAGGAATATACTAGTTAATTAGCCACTAAAATCAACATGACTTTGAAAGTTTTGTCATACATTTGCTGTCCTATCCATCCATGGCAAAGCATCTGCTCCGGCCGCCGATGAGCTTGTAATATTCCACGCCTTGGGCCAAAGCCAGATTTTCGATATGGAATAGCTATCCCGTTTAGACATAATACCAATATTCTTCTCTTCTGCAGAGCCTTCAACCACAGGAGTATCCCCGTTGTGTTCCACGTCTTTCACGGGCCTTATATTCAGACGAGTACTGTCAGGACATAGTGCCACTCTCAGGTTATTAGGTCTAACCACATACTGATACGATCCCATTGAATAACATCTTCGAGCATCTAAATTACTGCTACTAGTCTCTTGCTCCATTGCCTCCTCCGAACTGTCATTTGAATTCCAAAATTTACCAAGTCTCACTGGGAAAAGGCCTATGTTCCCGACTTGTTCTTCAACTTCAATCACCTTTTCACCAGAAGGACACCTGTTTTCTCCAATCTGAGAGCACCCATCTTCATCCCTCAGCTCATCTAGCTCAAACATCGGGTTATCCGTTGGAAACCCTGACGAAAACAATGCCCCTCTACAAAGAGGGCAGGTTGAGCTAGACAGAAGCCATGTATCTATACAACTGATATGGAAAGCATGTCCACAAAGAGGGAGCAACCTGAGCTTATCTTTCTCAAGAAACTCAGATAGACAAACAGCACAATCAAATGGCTCCTTGTCGCCCATTATTTCCTTGAACAGGAACACCGGCAATGCATCGATGAATGCCTGATCTAGGCCGGAATCATGCATATGGAAGAGCTGCCTCAGCTGCCCTTGCACATCATTGGAGCCAGAAACTTCAAGGTTTTCACTAGATTCAGAGCTCCTTGTATGTTTGGACAGAAACCTAACCAGCAAATGAAGTAAACCCGATATGAAAAACACCGCTGCTAGAATAACTAGAGGGATCATGACAACCGGACTAATCTTGGGGCCAGTTGATGAAGCTCGCAGTGTCGGTGGTGGCAGCGACGGACTAATTTGTCCATGAACCATTGACAGCAGTGATGGGAGAGACAGAGGTGCTGCTGCAGAGTAGCTAGGAAAACCATGCCCCAGCTTCTTGTTTTTGTGTTGAATCCAAGACATTCTCATGTGGGTCAGCTCAAAATCAGAACTTCCTGTTCTTCGCATTCACAGCCTCTTGATTCAACCACAACAACAACAACCCGGTGTTCTCATCCTAAGCCAGCATCTGAAGGGGGCAAAATATAGACAGTCTAACCCTTCTCACGAACAAGAGAGGGACTTGTTTTCCCCAAAGCCTCTTGATTCAACCAATACCCATAAACCAATTCTCACCCAGCATCGCTTATCACCGAAAAACAAAAGCCTCGAAAGCCCTTTCTAGAGCTTCAATGAAACAGAGTTAATTGAATTTTTTATTCAACTAGCAACAACTCCTCGACAGAAATCCGGAAAACAGCTAGCTATCAAGAACAGGAGTAACAGTGAGAAACCCACCTGGAAAATCAGGAAACCCACCACCATTGAAGTGTGTATAATAGGGCTCTTGCATCAGGCATATTTGAATTGGTCACGCACCAGTTAGTTCAAAGCCCTAAAATAAAAGCGAGCAAATGAATTCTCGTTTGGACGGAAAGTGTAAAGCAAGCAAAAGACACCATCTCTCTTCTGTGGAAGGAAAAAAGAGGAAAGTGAGACTGGGGTCTTGGTTTGTGATGCCCTTTGAATTTGCGTGTCTTTCTAGACCCGTGAAGAAAGAAGGTTTGTTTCTTTTGTGTTTTGAAGTTTTGGATGAAAATGGAAGATAGATGATGCCAAAAGGTGTGTTGAAGAGGTTGGAGGACGGGATGTGATATGGTACAAGAAAGATGAGGACCGTTATCGAATTTAACATCACCCGCGTTTGCCCGTTGAGCTCAAACTGCATCGTCATCACAGCTGCCGCTGGTGACCCTGGTCACGGGGCAGATTTCTTGCGGTATGCCAAACAAACAACAAAAGGGTAGGGTTCCCATCATCTCATATCACGTATGCCTAGAGCTGTTCTCGAGTCGAGTCGGGTTGTATATTAACGAAGTAGGATTCCAATAAACACAATTCATCTCGAGTCGGATTTGTCTCAAACTCGAGCACGATCTAGTGAAAGAACCTTTGATACTAGAATGAGAGACGAAGATCAAATACGGAGATTTAAGATGGAAAAACCCGTGTAATAGGAGGAAAAGCCCACAACACATCACCGCTAGGGTTGTAAATGAGCTGAACCCGTTCGCGAACTTGTGTGGTTCGACTCAATAAAAACTTGACACAAGCATTATTTATAAAGCTCGCGACCCAATTTTTAGCTTAACTTTAGACTTATAAAATTAAATAAACCAAGATTGAGCCATCTATAGCTCGATTTGATAGGCTCACGAGTCGCCTCATTTAAACTCATCAAGTCAGCTCGATTATAGTTTGTTTAAGTTTCGAATTTTTTGTATACATATATAAATTATTTTTCATAGATATATACATAAGATTGAAGAGTCATATAAAACTTTCATATATCTTATATATTTTTTATTTGAAAAACTTCTCAAAAAATACAAAAAAATAAAAAAAACAAAAATAATTCTCGAAAGGTACAAACCGGGAAAATAGTTCCCATCAAGTACAACTTTCCGTTATCTCTAATCAAACCCGTCCAAACCCACCACTAGCAAACCACAACCACGACAAACAATTAAGGCACATTATCGAACCCATTCAAATTCCAAATCGACAACAAAAAACAAGCTTAAATTCACTGTCAAATTCAAACCGAGGCTCAATTTCGATTCATCTCAACAGATTTAAGAGAGCACTCAATTCAACAACAACGTGAAATGAAATTGGTGAAATTCATAACTAGGGTTTGTTCTTCAAATTTGAGAAAGAATACCGAATTCAATTGAAATATACATCAATACATACATCAATTCAATCGATACAATTCGATATTTCCTATATTTGAATAATTAATAATAAAAAAAAACATAGCATCTTTTGAACCAAAATCAGTACGTCGTGCCCAAGCCCCAAGGTTCTTATGTGTTTGAACCCTAATTTCATTCTTCGATGTCGCACTAATTCATAATATATTGGAAAGAATGTTAATTATAATGTTTAATTAAGACGCATTGTTTTGTATTGTGGAAGCATCAATGAGGCGCACTTTTTGTTGATGACAAGGCGCACTGTATACATTAAACATTAATTTCGTAACGTGCTATGTTCATTAGTTGTAAATTAAGGGACGCACTGTTTAAAACACAAAAGACGCTCTGTTTCATAAATTAACAATGACGCCCTGTTTCAATGCCAAAAGCGCACTGTTCAAATTATTAAGGCACACTGTTTCAATGTCAAAGTAAACAAGCATTTTAATGAGACGCATGTTTATTATTCAAGGACATAGATCATTAATTTATTAACGCCCGTTGTTTTGTTAACAAAAGCGCATTACTTGATTATTTAATAATGTCATACTTTTTTTTTTCCAAATTTGATTCTTAATATGTTTTGTTTTCCTTGGTATGTATAATGAAATAGGGGAACGACACAATATATAAGCAACTTGACAGTCCTGATTAAGCTTTTGAAAAAGAAACCGGAACTTCGATGCACAGACGAGCACAAAGTACAGATCAGAAAACACCATTTTTGTCATCAGGTTTAACTTATGATTAGAGCATTGATTTTTTCATTTGGTGTCAAATTATAACAATAGCATCATTTTTATCTCATATTTTGTTTTTAAGTGTTTTAAAGTCATTTAATAACTGTTTTATTTGTTTTTTGTGTTTTCAAATTACTTGAGGTTGTTTTATGAAACACACATCAAGCTGTTTCTTTAATGGTAAGTTATTATGTGACGATGACAAACAAATATAACATGCTTATCATCTTTTATGATTTCAACCATGAACACTAATACACATATGGTATGCACTAACATGGGTCCTAGCTGGTTGGCCTGACACAAAGCAAACCACGGTTCACTAGCACACTGACCAAGCACTCATATGCATGGATATTATACTAAAATGATCTCCTCTTTCAAACTGTTTTGGTCATGAGTTTTAAGAATTCTAACAAACAACAAACATCATCGCCATACCATCAAAATAGAATCAAGAAAAAGGGTTTCAATCTTGGACCTTGCTTGGTACAACAACTGGTCAGCCTTGGCGTGAAAGATCAGCTCTCCCTTCACGGACGGCAGCTGGGCAGTCTTGCCAGGAATTCCGAACCGGATGACCACCAGAGGCTCGCCTCGGCTTTCATCAACACGCCTCGAACTTCAGTGTGATGGTCGTAGCGGATGCCGGTCGATAGCTCCGCACATGGTTGATGCTTTGACGATGATAGATGGATTCGATTCTGATGCCGGAGTGGATTTGATGATGAAAGCGCTCTTCGATGAGGCTTGTTTGTGTGATTTGATGATCCTGTTCAGTGATTTTTTGATGATCTGAATAGTAAAAGTCTTTGGGTATTTATAGGGATGATTTCGATAGGATAAGAAGATGAGTCATGGGTTACTGGTTAGTGGAGTTGAGGAAAACGGTAAAAGGGATTAAACATAGATCGATTACTTTAGTTGGAAACATAATACAATCAAATTGAAACAAAACGGGTTAGTTTGATTAGTTGAATCCATGATCAAACGCAGCAAAATTTAATCTGTAAATTGTCACGATCAATACACCGTTAACGGACTTCACTTTCCAGATCCACTGTCGGTCGGTTAAGACTCCGTATATGCACAGTTGGAGTTAGGAAGAGGTGACCTAGTTGTATTTATAGTATAGCGGTTGTTGTATCCTCTCATTATTAGCCAACAAACAACTATCCAAACCACACTAACCACCTCATATTAGACCAACTAGGAGTCCAATGTCTCAATGGAATGGACCAACACAATTAACAAAAATAAATAAATAATAAAACCCACGCGATTTATAGAATTTAAATCCAACATTCTTCGACTGAGTTTTATTAATAGTCAAATACCAAAACAATAAACGAGAGTGTTTTATAGAGAACAGTTTGTTTATGAACGCCAAGTTAAAACATAGGCTAATTTAAGTAGTTTGAAATATCTGCCTACAATAAAAACGATTGGTTTCGGTCCCATAGAATCTTAAGCCTTGATTTATGACGGTAACTGTATCTTTTCGTAAGTGACATAGGACCTTCCACGGTCACGAAAACTCTTAGCTCCACTGACATGAATTTTAATATGATAGTGTGACAAATAGATAATATCCGAACGTAAACGTTATGTATTATCCTCTTATCAATCACACATTTTCTCACCTTATGTACCAACGTACGATTTGAGAAAACTAATTCTAACGAATCCATATGTCTCGACTTTATTATCACGTGATATAGTTTAATGTGTCCCAAGACATATAATATGGCTAAACTTAGTACCCTAGTCTTTATTCAAAGCTGACACAAAACTTTAAGACTTTAAGACAAAATGAAGTTAACATATATATAAAACACCAACATACCAAATATATAATAACTATCAAAAGTTGCACTTTATTTAACTTCATAAAAAAATAATCCAACACTAATTCAAAACAAATGATAACTCCCACTAGATGACAACATCCAATGATGCAACTATGCTCATGCTAGCAACATGTGTCTTAAAGATATTTGAGCATAGTTCTTTTATAAAGGGATCAACAACCATCTCATTTGTACCAATCTGCTCTTGTGAAACATCGTCGTCATGTACTCATTCCTTGATGGACATGTACTTCACCTCAATGGTCTTTGACCCTATGATACTTTTGTTGTTGTTGATGACCAACACAATAGTTCGGTTGTCACAAAACAAATGGATAGGTCTAGACACAAAATTAACAATGGTCAACTCACACAAGAAGTTTCTTAACTTAACGGCTCTAGTTGCTACTTTAAAACAGATTATGAATTCGGCATGCATGGTAGAAGTGGAAACACATTTTTGTTTCTCACTTCCCAAACAACTGCCCCGTCTGACATCAAGAAGACATAACCAGAAGTGGACTTCCTATCATCCTCACAGCCATGAAAATCAGAATCTGAATAACCCACCAACTGCAAGTTATCAACTTTGCGATAAATCAGCATATAATCTATTGTTCTCTTTAGGTACCTCAGAACCTTCTTAGTAGCTACCCACTGGGCATGTCTAGGGTTGGATGAGTTTCTACCAAGAAGTCCAACAGCAAAAGCAACGACCGATCTCGTACAAACTTTTGAATACATAATGCTCCCCACAATACTAGCATAAGGAAATTGCATCATACCTTCCTTCTCAACTGGATTTTTAGGAACTAAGATGAGTTCAATCTGTTGTTGACACATTACAAAAAAACAGGCTTTTGCGACCAACGCATAGTTTTCATTCGCTAATCTAGCAAAAATTTCCAAAGAGTAGTCACTAAATAAAGCTGGCGACAGTTTTTTTTTTTTCAAGTCGCACTTTTGCAACTAACCTACCATCCGTCGTAATTACGTCGCTCACTTCTTATCCAAAAAATCCTACACTTCGGACACTTTCACACGAAAACACACACAACACCGCTTGCGAAAACATACACTTTCCCAGCCACCTCGCCCCGTCTCGCCGGACACCTCATCGGGCACCTCGTCGACAACCTCACTCCCACCTCGTCCCAGCCTGTGCCGCCTCACCTGCTCTCATTCTCCTCCACCCTGCCATCCCAACCCCGTCTACGCCGCCTCAACACCACCAAATATAAGTCGGCTACTCCCATCCCGCATAAGGTATATTTCTAAAACCCTAACCTTAATTATTAATTTGTCTTAGTTCAATTTTGTGTTTGATGCCTTGTTTCGAGTATTGGGCATGGATTTGATGATATTTGGTGGGTTATGAAGGAATTGGAGGGGTCGTTCATCACTACAAAATTGCACGGGAGCTCACCACCACACGCCGTCTCTTGTTTCATTATTCCTAAATTGCATCATAGTATAACCTTAAACCCTAACCTTAAATTGATTTTATTTTTATTATAATTTATATTTAATATTGTGTTTAGAGTGTTTGGATTGGAATTAATTTGGTATTGGAGGTTGGTTTCATGGTTTTTGATGTGTTTGGAGGAATTAATTTGATTGATATGTTGATTGGTTGTTGGATGGGCTTGATATTTGAGTTTAATTGAAGAGATGAAGGGAGCGTAGGATTTTTTTTGTGACATTATAACATTGTGATAGGGACTTAAGTAGAATGTCGATCTATGATTTTTTAGGTTGAATTTGTGTATGAGTAGTGATTTTTTTATGAGCTAAAAAAATGTGTGATTCTCTATAGATAGTAGTATAATATCTATACATGTGTTATAGTTAGATAGAAATCAACAAAACCTAAATTAAAATATTAAATTACTTTGTTCAATATTATTGAAAATGAATATTTTTTTTAGAAGTTTTTAAGAGTCCTAAAATAATTTAGTTTAACATATATTATGTTGTTATGATATTTTATTATTTGAGTGTTTGTGATTAATCGACATGATAATTTCTTTAATGGACAGAAAGATGGGATCGGATTTGTCATGGTTTTATGATAGATTCTGGATGTATGAACGGCCTGTCAATGAGCATTTGAACACCGTGTTTGCTAGAAACGTCAAAAAGTTTGTGAAGTTAGCTTTTGAGAACCAGATATTCAATTATCCCGGACACTTGAGGTGCTCTTGTGTCAAGTGCCACAACAGGATATATCAAACGGCGGATGAAGCAATAGTGCACTTGTATGAACGGGGTTTTCTATCCAATTGCAAGATATGGACACAACAGGGTGAGGTTGAGCAAAGAAAAGTCTCAAGAATGATGCACTCAAATTCGTATGAGGATATGGTTGTGGATGGGTTTAGGCATGGTTATTTCGGGGTGTAGATCATGAGACGATAGTTGCTTTTGATGATAGTCCGCCGTTTGCTTCCAAGCCTTTCTTTGATATGTTGAATGCTGTTAAGGAAGCTTTGTATCCTGGTTGTAGAGTGTCCCAATTGGAGGCTGCTTCCAGGTTGCTGAACATCAAGTATGAGTACAACATACTACACAGGGCGACTGATGCTATTGTAGCGTTGTTGAAAGACATTTGTCCAGAAGATAATGTGATGACAGACATATTGTACTCAACTAACCGGCTGATAAGAGGCATCCATCTTCCTATTTAGAAGATAGGCGTATGTCCCAATGGTTGCATGTTGTTCTGGAAGGATACCAAGAACTTGGAGATGTGTTCGAACTGTGGGGCACGAAGGTACAAGGACAGTCTTTGAGGCAAGAAGCGCGTGGCTCATAAGGTGCTGCGGTATTTCCCCGTCTCCCTGAGGTTGCTGCGAGGATGGTATAGTCTTTGTATGCAACCAAGAGCACAGTTGAGGCAATGCTTTGAGGATGTGATGTCTCATCCCTCGGATAGTGAAGCATTTAGAGAAGGAGTTTTCTTAGTTTTCTACTGAACCTCGGAACGTTTGTTTGGGTCTATGCACCGATGGGTTTGCTCCTTCTCAGAAAGTCCGGGGCTGAGTACTCGTGCTGCCTGTGATGTTGACTCCGTATAATCTTCCACCAGGGCTGTGCATGAAGACTCCATACATTATGCTTTCTATGATCATTCCAGGACCGAAGAGTCCGAAAGGAAACCTGGATGTTTAATTGCAGCCCTTGATCGAAGAGCGGACTCACTTGTGAAAGTTTGGTGAGCCCACTTATGATGTTTTCATGAGACAGACCTTTCAGATGAGGGCAGTGTTATGAACTGGTAGTGATTTTTCGACGTATGGAATGCTTTCTTGATGGAGCACAGTTGGAAGATTGGCATGCCCTTATTGTATAGAGCATACCGAGTCCTTCACTCCAAAGAATGGTAGAAAGCAGATATGGTTTGACTATCATCGTCATTTTTTGCCTCATGAACTTCCTTTTCAAGCCAATAGAAGCGGGTTCTCGAAGAATAGGGTTGATTATGATGATCCGATCCCTATGTATGATGGTGATGAGATGTGGGGGTATTTCAGAGTAAGATTAAAATTATAACATTTACATCTATTTATTTAGTTTTTATATATAGTTCTAATTGTGGGCAGTAACCATAACCATTTCTTAATCTTATCTTTGAAGTTGTAAAAGCTGTACCATTGAAAGAAAGCGCACATTGATCTGGTGATGGCTATGTGGAGGGCAAAGGTGATCGACCGGGTACATGACAACGTGAATAAATTGAAGCAAGCTGTACAAAAAGGCAAGAAGGTCCTTTGGTGCGATGACGAGACAGAGGAGGCTCTGAAGGAGCTATGGAAGTCGAAACAATTTCAAGACCGATCGCAGCGTGCTCAGGAGCAAATGAGAGGCGAAGCATTCGCAAGTATCGGTGTCTACGGTCAGTGTACCTTGAAGATGATAAGTAATTTCTTTAATAAAGCAAATTTAATTATATGTATAAATTTATTTCTTTTAATTTTATCAACGATTGGACTAAAATATAAAGATCGATATCTTATTGATTGTTTGTTTGCAGGAAAAGAAGTTGAAGAGGAAACCAAACAAGATTGAGGTGTTTGAGAAAACACACACCAAGAAGAGCGGCGAGCCTGGCGAGGTGGAGTGATGTGATGAGAGATCGAAGGAGACAGAGGTAAGTTTACTATTTTTTTTTTTAAAGATTGTAGTTTCTAATAAAATTTTGGTTTTGTTTTTTTTTTTTTTGGGTTTCTTAACTTAGTGAATTATTTTTGTGATATGGGTGTAAACACACGTATTTTATGTATGTTAAACCTATTATTTTGTCGCATTTGAGTTCTTTATTTCACGTTTTTAGTTTTGTTTATGTTTTTTGGACATGGATACTATTGTTTGCGTATTTTCATTATAGATTTTATCGAGAAGAGAATCTTTGGCAACTCGTGAAACATGGACGAAAAATCTTGAAGATGATCGTGATGAAGTGTGATGATTTGACGATCGTTCATGTTGATTTTGATGTTTTCTGGTGATACTCACATGCATTGGATGATGGTGTTAATATTCAAAGACGTTCTGAGCTATTTTAGAGCTAATCTGTTGCATTTGAGGCCTGTAATGGTCGTTACACAAGTCAAATGTCCCGATTCAGTTTGTTTCGTTCAAATTTCGAATTGTTTTCAGGTTTTTTTTATAAATATCTGTGTATTTTCTTCATTTTAAGGGAGATTAAGGTTGTTTTCCAGGGCCTTTCGGCCTCCCTTGTCCTCTCAAAACCCTAATTTAGATTATTGTTTTTCTAAGTTTTAGGAGAACGGATCTTGGATTAATGCTTTGGATCTCTTCAATTCGTCATCGTATATTTGTTCTTCTACGTTGTATTATCTACGTTGGAATCAAATAACTTGATCACCTATTGATGACATAACCTAGCAGTTAATCATGTTAAGTGATTATATTGGTAGCAAAATAACAATTCATGATTTAATCTCATTGTCATTAGGTTATGATTGATTGCACGTGAACATGATAGTTTAAGCTCATTGCTATTAATGTTCATGATAGTTTAAGCTCATTGCTATTAATGTGATACTTCAGGCCCAAAGGTGTCGTGGCCAAGCCTATCTAAATAACGAATCTATATGATATTCATCCATGATTGATCCTAAAAAGGCAGAATGTAATTAGTCGACCTCCTTACCTTTTTAGTACATAAGAAAACACCTCAATTCGTTTCTTCCATAAGTTCAAATTATTTTAGTTTATATTCAGTCATTGATTAGTTTCATCAGTAAAAAAACAAAAGCCCAAAATCTTAGTTTTCATATTTATAATAGTTTTTTATAGTGATGGGAAAAAAAGAATAAATAATACTGTGACCGTCCATGTGAGTTCGACCCTTACTTCCACTAATACATTACTTAAAAAATTTTTTGAGTGAAAGTAAGTGTATATAAATTGTAATTTGACGTGCCTACGACAGCATGTATCATTTTTCAATCAAATAGCAAGTATCCGAGTTATGATTGTTTTTTGCCTAATTTGGAGCTCATGGATCGGCTGTTTGCGGAGATGCAGCCTGGTACGGAGCCAATCGAGGAGGAGATCAGTGACGTGCAGAGCTAGACGTACCTCCAGGCGGCTATGTACAAGAAAGGGCATGTGTATGGATTTGGGTTCGCCAGCTCCATGTTCTACTCGTCGAGTTGAAGGAGAGCAACGCGGTGTTGATATGAATGTGCAATCCCTCCACTTGTATAGAAATTGATGAACAAAACTTAGAGCTATTAACCATGATGTACTTAGTGTGCTTAGGCCAGAAATCAGGTTTATCTGCAGTCTAGATTTGATGCTGAAGAGCAAACGGCCACAGATGGAGAGCATTGTGGGCCACCAGATACAAACCACTACAGAAGATTTCAGTAAGGCAGCTAAGACATGCATGGACAGTAAAAGACCTATGAATGCTTCAGGATCTAGGATCAATCTTGTTGACAAGGGGTCAACACAACAATGCATAGAAGGTTGCAATAGTGCTGAGTGCAGACGAAGTTACAGTAGTGATAGGGTGCACACTAGGTCTCAAGGGTACTGAGTGTAGACTAAGTTGCAACAGATTCAGTGCAGCAGAGATGGTTGTCTAAGTTGGACAAGGATCAAGGATTGGTCAAATCAAAGATTTGAGGTATGGAGAGAATGTACGAGGATCAGAATGAAGCTGATCTGTTAACATCAGTACTGGGGTCACATATGTTGTTAACAGATAGGCTTTCAACATCAAGTTAAGTACAGTCACAGGTTCATTCCCCTAGCCTATAAAAGGGGATCAATAGAGCTCAATGAACAAGGTTGTTGATGAACGATTAAACGTACAAAAGCATATAAGAAATCTGAATTCAAAGCTGTTCAAGTGAGCTAAATTGAAGAAGTAGGAAGAAAGGAGTTCACTAGTTTGCATTGAATAACAAAGCTGCAGCAGAGTTCGAGGAAGGATCTGTGCAAGGGTCTGGGTTCTTTGCCTTTGGCAAGTTTGCAAACTCTTAAAGGGGTTGTGTTGTAAGACAAAATAAGAAGATAGTGAACTCACCTCTTGGATTGACTACACTGGTCACCAAGGGAAGACTGGACTAAGCTCTCGATTATTAGTTGATAACGAGTGTCTGAACCAGTATAAAATCTTGTGTTCTTATCTAGCATTATTTTATTTTGCATATTAGAATTGTTAGAAATAATTTGAACACCACAAAGAGACAAGCTTTCAAAGTTTAAGTCTCTGCAGTAGACACCTTCTGTAGTCTACAAGGATCAACAGTGTACTCTGATTAAATATTTTGCTGCACTACATTAAAATTTTTAAAACAACCTATTCACCCCCCCTCTAGGTTGTACCTATGGAACTAACACTTCATCTCTTCTTTAGAGATGGTATCAATGTCTAAGTCATATACCTCATCATTACTTCGAGCCATGAGGCACATGAGTGACTTTTGAGCTCTAGAAGGGGCTTCTGAGGCTGCATCATCATCATCTAACTCTGTGTCACTCCATGTTTTTTGCAGCCAGAGCCTTCCCTTTTTTGGAGGACCTTCTTTGAGGTTGTTGCTCTGATTTCTTCTTTGTAGCAGAGTTGTTGGTAGGTTTCCTGTATTGAGTAACAAAGTGCCCTACCTTATCGTAGTTGTAGCAAGTGGGCTCAGACTCCATCGGTGCAGGAGAGTCTTTGTTGGACCTTCCCATCTTTTTGAAATATTTTCTGATTCGTTTACTCAGTATGGCTAACTCCTCACTTGATGCCTCTAACTGTGAGTCAGAGGACTCTTCTGCAGTAACCCTTTCCTTTGAACTTCTGATTTGAGCTTTGAGGGAGATATGCATTTTATTTTGGTCCATCACCTGATTCTTCCTCTACTCGATCTCTAAACTGTAAGTCAGCAAGACACCATGAAGATTAGAGAGAGTGGTTTGGCCCATTTTCCTGGACTCCCTTATTGCAGTAACCTTGGTGTCTTACTCAGGAACTTCAAGTTAATCTTTTGAGAAGAAATGTTCTCTCTAAGGTCCCTTAGAGTATTGACAAGAATACTGAATCTATCAAAGAACTCTGTTAACGTCTCATTTTCATTCATCTCTATAAGCTCATATTGCTAAATGTGAAAATTCAGCTTGATTTCACAGATTTCATCCGTGCCATCGTTTCTCAGTATAAACACATCCGAAGCCTCCTTTATGTACTAACAGTTCAACCATATTACTACCTATGGATTTCACAATAATCCCTAAGGCACGTCTGTCAACCTGAATGAGTTCCATGTCCTTCTCAAAGATATCTTTTTCCTCTTTGGGTACAGGTTTCCCTCTATCGTTTGGATCCATAGAAGAACCCACAGGAATGAATCTCCCTTCAAGGACAGTCTTTCTCATTCTCTCATCGGCTCGGTCAAAATGAAACATCATTCTGGCCTTCCACTAATTGAACTTGTGATCTTTGAACAGTGGAGGATGGGCATCGAATGGGATGAACACTTTACTTGCGCCTAGCATGCTTGAAACACAAATTAGTAACTTCTATGCAAGCTAAAACAAAGTAGAGTTCCTTTTCAAAGGATATTAGGCCTGGAAAGGTTCAGTCTAATACCAATTGAAAATCCCGAGATTACTTACTGTGAGACTAGAAGGGGATGAATAGTCTCTCTTTTTCGAGTTTATTTGTCAAACTAACAAAGGTTAGTTGGACAATAGATTTCTTCTAAGCTTACTGCAATAATACAGAATCTTACTTTAATAACATTAGTTCCTTTTAGCTTACTGTTTGTTGAAGTTGATTAACAGTAGGGAAAAATATAATGAGAGCAGTAAAGTAAAAGCACAAAGGTTTTTATACTAGTTAGAGTATATAGCTAAAATAATGCTATATCCCGTACTCTAGTCTTTTCTTGACTATCAGTGTGATAAATCAAGAGGACAGCACTGCGTATGATTGTTTTAGGCTCACAACCAACCTGTCACTTTACAGCTAGTGAATGATAATACAAACCGATTACAAGATCTTTCCTTCTCCTCAACGTACTCTGAACAGCCTCTTAGAATCGTCTCTTTAACACTAGTGCTATTCAGCACTGCCTTCAATTGCTAGGTAATATCTTCAGCTATCAACTTTCTTAGCTCACGTGAACCCTAACTGTACGTGTCTTTTCAGAGCAAAGGAGATTCAGTAATTCAAAGTTATTGAAATCTTGCGCATTATCTCTGTATTTAAAGATAACCCCAGATTTCTAGCCATTATTGAACTTGTCTTTCTTAGAAACGTCAATTTCATGCCATCTTGGCACCATATTCATCGATCCGTCACCTCTGATGTTTATGCAGGGAAGTAGGCTGACACAGCACAAAAGATAACACGTGACCTCCGACTTCATCTGAACCCATCTATAGAACCCAACCTTGCTGCTCCCTAGTCTTGCTGCAGTAACCTCACAGAAGCAATTCAGGATCAACCTTCCTTTCATCTGAACCCTTTTGTTGATCTCAACCTTACTGTCTTCAGCCTTGCTGCAGTAACCTTCATCAACAAGAAGCAATTCAGGATCCATCATTCCTTACTATAGAAGCCCAAATGTCCAACCCTTATAGTCTCTTTACTTATGACCTCAATGTTGTCAGCCTTGTTTTGTTTCTCTGGATCAGCCTTATTGTGTTCCTTTGTGAAACAGCCTTACTGCATCCCTATCTAAACCAGCCTTACTGCGCACCCATTATAGGATTTCTTTTCTAGCAAACCAGCCTCAGTCTTAGTACATAATGGGACATTCTAAGACTGAAGTTTGCCTATTACTTAATTTCTATGCATCATGGGTTTGACTCAACACTAGCTGTAAAGGGGACTCCCAAATAACGTAGTGGGAAGACTCTCAAATCTATACCAAAGTCAAAGGAAAGGTCTTTCCTCAGATCAAGAGGGACATCGAAAATAAAGATAACACTTTTTTACAGGTTAGCATGCAAGCTAGATGTTTGAGCAAAGTGCTGAAGTTGAGATTCAATAGCAGTGAGCAGGCCTGTTTAGCTTTGCTAAATAACATAAGGTCATCGGCAAGCACAAACTATCAGGTGCACTCTTCTGCATCAGGGGTGATACTGGAACCCAGATGTGTGCCCTATTTTCATAAACATCTGGATACTCCATCACTGATACAAAAATATAAGGTGAAATAGGATCACCTTGATGCAACCCCCTTGGCCCCATCAAAAAACCCTAAACACCTCCATTAATATTCATAGAATAGTGCACAGATGTTAAGAAAATCATGATCCAATAATTAAATATACTCGGAAACCCAAGGGCATTCATTAGCTCTTCAATGAAACCCCAATTCACAGTATCAATAGCTTTCCTTATAGCAATCTTTACCATACTTTTTTTTTTTTTTTTTTGATAAGGAGTTACACAAAATTATTGGTTGTAAAATGATTCAAATTGCCATTTATTGTTAAAGCAATGAACTTACATATTATGTAGTACTCCCTCCGTCCCATGAAAATTGCATCGAATTGACAATGCATATATGTCGAGATGAACTTTGATCTGTCTCGCGGGATGATAAATGATGTTTTTTGTAAATTTTCATGAAATGCTAATGATGATTCTTGTTGAGTAATATAATCTGGATAAAAAAAATTTATTTTTATGTCGTGTAATGATAAAATGAAGATAGTATCAATAGTCAAATTATTATAATTTTCATGGGACGGAGGGAATATAACCATTACAGATTTAAAGGAGTGATTAGTTTTGTTCATAGTACTAATTTAGGATGGATGGAGTACCTTAAATGTTTGTTTATACTAATAAAGGTTCATTCAGAAATTACTTTAGTCTTATATAATTATATGCCCGCTATAGGGCTTAGAAAATGTGCGTTATGACATATGTGTGTCTAGCGAACGGTTGACATTAAAACAAAATAAATCAAGGATTGAGATTAGAATGTCATCGTTTAATCTCAACCATTCATTTTTTTTTGTTTAATCTCAACCATTCATTTTTCACTAAACACGCAATCCCTTTTCCCGCCCACTATATCATCTTGATTCAAGTGAAACTATACTATATTAAATGTAACTTCGAGTTTTTGTCTTACCGATAGGAAGAAAATTCTCATTGAGTTCAATTTTGATGCAAAATTAATCCAAACCCCTACTTTAAAATGGCAAAGTTTGTGTGTTCAACGAAATTATTTTGTCGCCCACTACATACTTAAAATTATAATAGATTTGACCATAAAGAATAATTAGATAATCTGCTTGCCTAAATATAACTTTAAAACGTGCTTGATAGATTGTTTTGGAATGAGAGAATGACCAATTGGTAATTTTTTTAGAAAAAAACTTATTTATCATATGATGCTATCTGATTTATTTAATTACTAGTCCATCACAAAATTATAGAAATCCAACTTTATCCTTTTGCAAAAAAAAAAAAAAAAAAAAAAGGACGTACCTTATTTCAAAAAGCTCACAATAAAACCATAACATCCTAATGCTAACCATCATCCCTAATTCTATTCCTTACTCTAACTACGGCCAATATTATCGTTATTGTTTTCGTCACCCGCGATCTCTGTCGTCACTGCCCTTGATTTAAAAAGACGTGTGATCAATGATCCTATTGACATTTAGTGCCCTTGATTTCGGTAGCAAAAGACGTGTTGGTTTAAAAAAATACGTCAAAAACAAAATATTTTTTGCCTTATTTCATCACTTTCAGGATCGTAATAAGTTTGATCGTTTGTTGGAGTGAATAGTGCGCCTACAATAACAAAAAGAGCCCCCGATGAATGCAACCAGTACATCACTACCATCAACCAAGGTGCACTGAATGGAAACAATGCCTTCACAGGTTCTATCGTCTTGTTGCTCCGGAAATGTACCCTCATCTTCAACAACAGACTAAATACAAACTGTGCCCTTACCCTTTCAATTGTGTTATTGTTCGCAAAGTTATCTCATTCAAATTTTCAACCCTAATCATCGTAATCCTCTTCATCGAGCCTCTCAAATCCCCATCAAAGGCACCTCCAAGATTGATATTGTGGCCCATTTCTAGATCCTTTCTTGATCTACGATGAACCCAACGTACAAATTCAGCCTGTGGGTGATTGTGATGTTGTGGTGATATTGCGACTAAGGTGGGGTTGGGACAGACGTGGTGTGAGAGAAAAGGTGTTGATGGTATGGTTGTAGTTGTGATAGTGGAGAAGGGTGTCGGCAACGGTAAGGATAGTGGGGATGGTGGTGGGGAAGGTGGGAGGTGACCGTAAAATGAGAAATTGACGTAAATTAGGGTTTATAGTTATTTATATTAAACTAGAAAGGATAGAAAGAGGGATGCGATATTTTCTTTTTTTTAAAAAATAATATATGATAATTTAGAATATCACCTATCACCTTTTTGGTAAATATGAGAATACATCACATTTTGAAATTCTCATGTTTTGGAATAGTGACACTATAAACGTAAAACAAAACAATAATCCCTTATAATTCTGTCTAATGGTTATGTGAATATGTGACATGTCCATCACAAAGTTAGCTGTGCAAGAGAGATGCAACAATGTAGATCTTAAGTTTGATGATTTTTATTTTTATTCTCTATTTTTCATTTTATTTATCCATTCAAATATAAGAAAAATCATCAAACTTAAGATCTATATTGTTGAATCTCCTCAGCCACACCTAATTTTGTGTGTGACATATTGTTTGACGACTAGTAAGTCGTGTTAGAACGCAAGCGTATGCGTCGTATTGCGAGAAATAAATGTGTAAAAGATATCGTTCCCACGAGTATCAAATATTCTAACAATCGAAGTATGATAGCTAATCTTGGGTCAAACAATCAAGCATAGCGAGGTTTGAATGTAAAATTAGCTCTACTAACTAAATAGCTAAATAAGACTACCTAACTTGAATAGAATCGAGTCCAAGATATGGGAGAAGGGAGGAGTTATGATGTCGTCTTTCGGTTGTCAATACGTATCCTAGATCTTACGTCGGGTGATCAAGTCGTTGAAACATTTAAGCATAACCATAAACCTAGATCGCAATCCGAATCGACTAGATCTACAATAATCACAACATTCCACACAACCCCCCAAATATCACAACCCCCAGGAGTTTAGCCAATCATAAGGGGATCAAGATGAATCATCAAACACCTCATGTGCATGATCATCATCATCAACACTAATAAGAATTAAGATCACAATTCAACTAAAATGAGATGAAATAAGAAAAATCACAAAGCAATTTGATAGAACGCGTCAAGATCTTCTTGTTTCCAAGCACGATTCTCTAACAAAATCTCCCAAAATGATGGAAAAACCCTAATCAAATTCGTATTGTTTTCGTACCAAAATGTTTTTTCCCATATAATTAGCCTAAGAGGTCTTTTATACACAAGTTCAATAGGATTTCATCGACACGCGCCCGGGAGCAGGGTTCAAAAGCGCTCGGGCGCTTTGCAGTGAATTTCGAATGGCAACAAGGCTTGGTGCCCGTGCTTGGAAGAACAAAACGCCCGGGCGCTTTGTATTCTGTGTCCCAGGGTTTCAAAACCGTTTCGTTCCTCAATCCTTTGATCCGTTAAGCTTCTAGCTCGATCATTCTTCTTTGATACTTCTTGCTCGTCCATGTAATGTCCGTTTTGCCTACAGGAACATCAACACACATCAAAGTTCACTTATGTACAAAAACCGGACTAAACACCAAGATTTTCATGCAAAGACATCTAGATATATAGCAAAAAGTACAATTAAAGAATGAATGATACGAGGTAAACAACTCCCCCAAGCTTAAGTTATTGCTTGTCCTCAAGCAATGTAGGTCCAATAAAACATAATGAAGGATGCTAACTAACCCAAGACTACCATCTAATGGTAAGGGAGTGCCACTCGACCTATTATTTAAGATAATTCATCCTCATCACAATCCTACTTGCATGAGTCTATCCGAATGTCATGAAATGTACTCCTTAGCAAGCATCTCTCACCACCCACATGATCTTGAAGATCATTTTCATAAAAGCTCACCAACAAACCATGCAAAGATGAGGATTCAACCTAAATAATACCTTAAGCAAGAAGTGTTCGAGTATTATCCACCCTCTTATTCACACCCAATGTGCAACCAAGATTCATAACAAGGGTCAGGAATGATATATGAACAAAGTAGAGAAGAAGTGTAAATCATGAGGGTTATGTGAGGTTTTAGGGAAGAATGAAGGGAAGTGTATGTCAAGGTACCGGCACGTTCCAAACAATCCCTAAACACGAAGCGTTGTGCTTCGGCAAGAATGAAACACACACCATTAACCTCAAGCATCCACTCGGTTTACCCCTCTTTGAGAAGGTGACTTCTCGAGACATAAAACAATTTTGGGCTCTTTTCCCCTTTTCTTTATTTTATTTTATTTTATTTTATTTTTTACATCGTGGCCTCACAGTTCACATATGACCGTGTTACAACATTGGCCAAATAACAACAAGATATAATTCAAGGAACTTTGTGTGCCAAATCGAGCATGTGTTCATTCACATTCCATACAACCTTCCAAACCACGCCGTCTTGACTCTACATCAAGAGAGGGTTCAAGAGAGAATGACAAGGAGGGATTTATAGCATGAAAAATCAATATCATTCCCATAACAGTTAAGCACAAGGTAATCAAGTAGAAAGTGAGAATCAAGGTTATAGAAAACTCGAGAGTAATGGCTTTTGAAATCAAAAGAGGATTGTAGGATTCACGGCAACCCAAAATGAGTAAATGAATCATGATGACACATTCCATCGCCTTACTGCTAACCCAATACCTAATAACTCCTACCTAATGGTGTTATAAAGGTTTCGACCTCATAATGCTACACTCCCCCATGTTTGGATTCCCCCCAATCATGCATATGCTAGGAGTTATTTTTCATGAAAAGTCGGATAACACCCCGCCATAGGATAAATGACGATTCAAATTGAGCTATCTTAAAATCTCGGGCACTACCATCACAAGAAGATGGTAAATCTCAGACACATAAGCATACATCGCTAGTGGTGAAAGAACCTCCAATGCATGAATCAAAGCATAACTCAAAAACAAAAAATCCAAGCTAAAGATACCTCGTCAAAATCTGAATGCAAATGAAGTACATGTTTACCCCAACATAAATGAAATAGCGATAAAGATAAAATGGACTCGATACTACACGACGCACCCTATACTAACTCGACACGACTCTTGAAACGACTCCAACTCCCTCCCCCAAGCTTAGCACGGCGCAAACGCCGGATGCAAAAAAGGGCTATAGGAATAAAAGTTAAAGGAATATGACCTGACGAGCTAGTCGTGCGAGGCGGATGGTCATGGTGAGGATGTCGATCATCGTCATGTTGGAAGTGAGGACGTGGTGGGAAGTGATAGATGTCGCGCTTGCCTCGTTGCATCACATGAAGCTGACGCATTAGCACATCCTGGGACTCCCAAGTATAGAGGAACCCTCTTTCGTGCATGGCATAGAACTCACGCTGCTCATGGCGAATGCTTGCCACCTCGGCCTCGAGATGAGCCACATGATCACCCATGTCAGGTGGTCCCTCAAGGCGGAGTGGCATGGGAGCATCTTCCTCCATAGCATCATGTTGTTCCTCGTCCTCCTCCGTCGCTTGCCCGTGCTCACCCCTTTGCCATTGCCTCTGGATGCGATCAATTCATGTGTCATCGAACTTAAACGTCTTGATGATAATGTCGGCTATGTTGCTAACAACTCCAGCTTTGATGCACAGTCTGATGATAAGTCGAGGGTGGGTGATCCTCTAAAGTGTGTACCCCGAGTCGAAGCCTTGGACGTATTCTCGAAGAGACTAGAATAATACCCGCCCAAGATTCACCGGGCATTGCTTTCATAGCTGAAAGATGAGGTGCGCCTTCATCGTAGTCACCTCGGATCCATTCTCCGAAGGGAGGATGTTATTGATCATGAGGTGTTGCACGATGTGGGCATCCTCGTTGAGGAAGCTCACATTGAAGTGGATCGGGGTGGTGCGTGCCAAAGCGTCTAATGTCTATTGTGCGCCAGAGTTACGACTGGAAAGGTAGTTGAGAATTTCTTGGGGTGGTGTTACGGTCACAAGGTTCACTTCACCATCGAACAACGGTGGGTAAGAGATGCCGACGGTAGGGGTGAAGAACGAGTTGTTGATTGTGTCTTTGTCCCAAAACACTAGTCGTCCTCGCACCATTGTCTCAGGGCGGTTGGGGTTGTCCGCCGCATTGGCGTAGAATTCAGCTGTGAGTGATTTGAAGGCCTCCTGCGGCATCTCACGGAATCCCTTCCAACCCTACTCGCCAATGTGTTACGAGAAGTAGAGGGTGTCAACCTGCCGCTCCATGATACACTCCCTTGCGATGATCGTACAGTAAGGAACCATTGCTTCAGGCGATGTGAACGTGGCGAGGTTAGGCGGAGGCCCTTGCTTCCGAGATGGGTCACTCGTACCAGAGGTCAGTCTTGTCCACTTGGGATGAGAGGATGGAGCTTCGACGGTGACCGTCTTGCCCTTGTCATGTCCACCCTCCATTGTACCTAAGATCACAAAATGTTAGTGCACATCGACGACATCAAATTGAGCGAAAAGTGAACACATTGATTACATATAGTGATCAATGATAATGAGAGTGCATCGCAAGTCATCAAGCATTAATAGTAGATGCAAAATCTTAAGAAACATATCGTCAAACACCTTGCGTGCATGGTTAAGAACCCCTCTTTAATATAGAAATTTGGTCTCAATCATAACCCAAGTCATATGCTTATCATGAATTGCATCCCCAATTCATTATCACAATCCATCTCAACCCATTCTACACATGTATTCATCAAAATTCATCACAACTCATCAATTCACCCAACTAAACCTAATCCTCCACATGCTTCAAGTGCAATGAAAGCAAGAGATAATGAAGAGGAAGGGGTGATCATACCTTACTCAGAGATGAATTAGATGTAACGATGCGAGAATTTGATGTAGGGTATGAATTGTGCCGAGTTTGGAGCGTTTGTGAATGAGTTATGTGAGTTATGGGTGTTTGAGTTCGAGGTATGCAAACTATATGACTTGAAATGAAGCGCGCCCGGGCGTAGTCTGAAAAACCGCTCGGGCGCTTTGGTGTGTTTTTCGACAGTAACATTTCCTAATCAAAGACCGTGCCCGGGCGCCTAAATACATTACGCTAGGGCGCTTCAGTTAAATTTTCAAAGCACTTTATTTCCTCATGCAGTACCGCGCCCGAGCTCCATACCGTATTACGCCCGAGCTCCATATCCTTCTCTTGAACTTCTTGATAATGACTAACTTCAATAATTTAAGACTCGAACTACGTACCTCTTTTGAAGTTCGTTTCATAGATACTAATGAAATGTTACCGTGTCAAAGTTCCGATCATTATGTTGTATTGTCTCGACCACACCTCTTCGTGATAAAATGTCCCCATTTTATTCCACAACCTACATGGAAAATATAAAACAACGAATAAGAAAGCGAAACAACGAGTAAGGAGAACCACTTATTGAGAATAAAGGAAAAGCACTCCCTTGTGGGTTGCCTCCCACAAAGCGCTTAGTTTAACCTCCTCAGCCCGACGTGGCCAACGAGATCAAGGATCTCTTAAAGTGATGGTAGAAGAGGGTCCAAGAACATTACCGTCATAGTATGCCTTTAACCATTGTCCATTTACCGTGAATGAAGATCCGGCACCCTCAAGTTCTATGGCTTCATAAGGATGTACCTTTTTAACGACGAAAGGTCCCGACCAACGAGATTTAAGCTTCTCGGGAAAGAGTCGGAGACTGGAGTTATAGAGAACTTTTTGGCCCGGGAAGAACTCCCGGTGAAAAATCTTCTTGTCGTGCCACGCCGTCACTCTCTCCTTATAAAGCTTGGCGTTCTCATAGATGGTGCTTTGGAATTCATCAAGCTCATTAAGTTGAAGAAATCGTTTCTCTCCCACTTCTTGAATATCAAAGTTTAAGAACTTCGTCGCCCAATAAGCCTTGTGTTCTAACTCAACCGGCAAGTGATATGCCTTTCCAAACACCAATTGATACGGAGAGGTACCTATTGGTATTTTGAAGGCCGTGCAATAAGCCCATAAAGCATCGTCTACCTTCTTCGCCCAATCCTTCTGAGATGACATTTTGGTTTTCTCAAGAATCTTTTTCAATTCTCGGTTGGAGATTTCTACTTGGCCGCTTGTTTGAGGATGGTAAGGGGTTGCCACTTTGTGGCGGACACAATATTTTCCAGGAAGATTATCAAATTGCTGGTTGCAAAAGTGAGAACCTCCATCACTAATGATTGCCCGCGGGGTTCCAAATCTTGTAAACATGTTTCGTTTTAAGAATTTGGTAACAACCCGGGCATCAATAGTAGGAGTTGTAATCGCCTCAACCCACTTCAAAACATAGTCAACGGCCACAAGGATATATTCATTGCCAAAAGATGAAGGAAAAGGTCCCATGAAGTCAATGCCCCAAACATCGAATAATTTAACTTCTAAAAGAATGTTCAATGGCATCTCATTCCGGAAAGAAATATTACCGATTCTTTGGCAACGATCACAAGCCGCAACATAAGCATTAGCATCCTTAAACAAAGAAGGCCAAAAGAATCCCGAGGTGAGTACCTTTCCGGTGGTTTTGTTGCCACCAAGATGCCTACTATAATCCGAAGAATGACAATGGAATAGAATATACACTATCTCTTCTTCCGGAATACATCTTTGAATCATATTATCCGGGCATTGCTTGTAAAGAAAGGCCTCATCCCATGGATAGAAGCATACATCGTGCAAAAATTTCTTCCTTTGTTGATAAGACATCTCCGGAGGGAACATACCACTTGCCAAATAGTTCACATAGTCCGTAAACCATGGGACACTTGCCATGTTAATGGAAAAGAGTTGCCCATCCAGGATAGATTTGTTGATCGGTGTTAAGTCCGTACCTTGTCCCTCATGCCATTCGATCCGAGAAAGATTATCCGCAACAAGATTCTCTGTACCTTTCTTGTCCTTAATTTCCAAGTCAAACTCTTGAAGAAGAAGAACCCAGCGGATAAGACGTGGTTTTGCATCCTTCTTCTCAAAAAGCTACTTGATAGTCGAATGGCAGGTCCATATGATGACCTTGGCTCCGATGAAGTAAGATCGGAATTTGTCAATGACAAATACCACAGCTAAAAGTCCTGTTTCGGTAGTGGCATAGTTGAGTTGGGCATCAGAGAGCGTCCGAGTAGAATAGTATATGGCATGAAAGATTTTGTCCCATCGTTGGCCTAAGACCGCGCCAATGGCATAATCACTAGCATCGCACATGAGCTCGAATGGAAGATTCCGATTAGGAGCTACAATCACCGGTGCCGACACTAAAGCATGCTTCAACACTTGGAACGCCTTCAAACATTGCTCATCAAAAGTGAAAGAAACATCTTTCTCGAGAAGGTTGCAAAGTAGTTTAGCAATTTTGGAAAAATCTTTGATGAACCGTCGGTAGAAACCGACGTGGCCAAGAAAACTTCGCACACCCTTAGCATTAGATGGTTTTGGAAGTTTGTCGATGACGTCAATCTAAGCTCGGTTGACTTTTATCCCTTTTAAGGATATTTTATGCCCCAAAACCACCCCTTCTTGAACCATGAAGTGGCACTTCTCCCAATTCAAGACAAGGTTAGTCTCAACACATCGTTGCAAGACAAGAGTAAGATTTTTCAAGTATGCATCATATGAAGCACCAAACACCGAAAAGTCATCCATGAATACCTCAATGAAACGCCACCATGTCCAAAAAGATGGCCATCATGCACCTTTGGAACGTTGCAAGAGCATTGCAAAGTCCAAAGGGCATCCGACGATAAGCAAATGTTCCATAAGGATAAGTGAAGGTAGTTTTGTCTTAGTCTTCGGGAGCGATTGTGATTTGATTGTAGACGGAAAAACCATCAAGAAAGCAATAATATGCATACCCCGCATGACGATCAAGCATTTGATCAATGAAAGAAAGTAGAAAATGATCCTTGCGGGTAGCTTTGTTGAGCTTGCGATAGTCAATACACACTCTCCATTTGGTCACCGTTCGAGTTGGAATTAACTCATTGTTCTCATTTCGAACCACGGTCATGCCATCCTTCTTCGACACTACTTGTACCGGACTCACCCATTCACTATCGAAAATGGGTTAAATGATCCCCGCATCCAAAAGCTTCAACACTTCATGTCAAACCACCTCCTTCATGTTAGGATTGAGGTGCCTTTGATGCTCCGCACTTGGCTTGAAGTTGTCCTCCATGAGTATCTTGTAATACAATAAGAAGGATGGATGCCTTTGATATCACCGATTGACCACCCAATGGAGGTCTTGTGCTCACGAAGAATACGGAGAAGTTTCTCTTCTTGCTCGAAGTCTAGAGTTATAGAGATGATCACTGACAAAGTAGAATTCGCATCCAAGAATGCGTACCTAAGATGAGGCGGGAGCTCCTTTAACTCAAGAGTTGCTTTTGCCTCCTTGTCTTCTCACAAGCTATCTCGAACCAAAGGTTCTACATGAGTTTGCACATACATAATTGGGGAAGAATCAAGTCTCACGACCATCTTGTGCAAAGAATCATCGTTCTCATCTTCCAATCTAAGAAGGCATACTTCAAGAGAATCATCAAAAGAAGAGTCGAATGTCTCTTGGATACAAGAATTAATAATATCAATCCGTATGCAAGAAGAGGATAAGGAGTCATCCGAGCACTTCATGGCTTTAAACACATCGAATGTGACTCTTTCATCTTGGATGCTCATCGTCACTTTCCCGTTCTTTACATCAATAAGGGTACTTCCAGTGGCAAGAAAAGGACGTCCAAGAATAATTGGCACCTCGTCGTCATCCTCCATCTCCAAGACAGCAAAGTCCTTCGGGAAAATCAAGGTACCAACCTTCACCAATACATCTTCCACTATGCCTCGAAGATAAGTAATAGATCGATCCGCTAGTTACAAAGAAATGATGGTTGGACGAGCTTCACCCAAGCCCAATTTTCTACAATTAGACAAAGGCATAAGATTAATGGAGGCACCAAGATCACATAAAGCTCGATTAAAGGTATGATTGCCAATGACATATAGAATAGTGAAACTCCCCTGGGTCCTTTAATTTTTGCGGTAGCTTCCTTTGAATGATTACACTACACTCTTCATTAAGCTTCACGGTCTCAAAGTCCTCGAGTTTGCGCTTCTTAGATAAGATTTCCTTCATGAACTTAGCATAAGAAGGCATTTGAGCTAAGGCATCCACAAATGGAATGTTGATGTGAAGTTTACGGAAGACCTCCCAGAACTTCTCGAATTGTTTGTCTAGCTTGTGCTTATAAAAGCGTTAAGGATAGGGAATCTTTGGCACATACGGAGCGAGATTGTTGGGAAAGAGTGTAGAGGGCACCTTGGAAGATAGTGTCATGTTTGGAGCATCAACCTTAGCTTGATTAGAGATTCCTTCATTTTCCTTGCCCTTATCTTGCTTAGGGCACTCGGGATCCTTAGTTGCTTTACCACTTCGTGTTGTGATGGCCTTAGCATGCTCCTTTGGATTGGTCTCCATTGTGCTAGGAAGAGATCCTTGTGTCCTTTGATTAAGAATATTAGCAATTTGCCTAACTTGATTCTCTAAGTTCTTCAATGATGCTCCATGACTTTGAAGTATAGTGTCATGCCTTTGAACGTTCTCATCCATTTTAGCAATGTATTTTTTCAAGTCATCTTCAAGATTACTCTTAGGATTTTGTGGCGGGTGTGGTGCTTGATTGAAACCCGACGGTGTAAGAGCCGCTTGATTGTTCCTCCAAGAGAAACCCGGATGGTTTCTTGCAATGTTGGGGTTGTAATATTGATTTCCACCTTGTTGAGGTCGTGTGTAACTTTGCCCGTTGAAACCTTGCCCATAAGCAATTTGTTCCATGTTTTGAGCTTGAGCCATATTCGCTTGCAAATGACACTCGGCGTGATCATGAGATCCACCACAAAGATCACAAGAAGAGGGTGAAGATTGCATAGAAGATTGAATAGGAGATTAGATAGAGTTTACTTGACCTTTCGTAGAACCCAAAGCCAAAGCGCTCATTTGCTTTGTAAGAACATCCAATTGCTTCACAATAGAAGATACATGATCTAGCTCAATCACGCCCTCCGCTTTCCTTGGAGTTTAACGTTCACCCAACCATTGATATGAGCTATCGGTCATACAATTCAAGAGATTGCATGCGGTATGATAATCAAGATTCATGAAAGATCCCTTTGCCGCTACTTCAAGAGAAACTCGGAGTTCATGGTGAAGTCCCTTGAAGAAACTTTCCATTTGCATCCAATCGGGCAAACCATGATGTGGGCACTTTTTGAGGAGTTCCTTGAAGCGCTCCCAAGCTTGATGAAGGGTCTCCATGTCATATTGAGTAAAGGTTGTAATATTGGTTCGAAGCTTGGCCGACTTGGCCGACGAGAAAAACTTTGCTAGAAACTTTTGAGCCATGTCGGTCCAAGTGAAGAAAAAGAGAAGGAGAGAGGGAGGGAGGGAGGCTGAAGAGCCACTTCGAGGCCTTACCCTTCAAGGAGAAAGGGAAGAAAAAGAGCCGAATAGCCTCTTCGGATACCCCCATTAACCTTTATTGTGTTGGCACGCATAAGAAGCTTTACAAGGTGATTGTTAGGACATTCGCTAGGATGCCAACTAAAGGGCTCCCCTTGGATCATATTGATGAGTGACGGCTTGATCTCAAAGATTCTTGCGTCGATGGGAGGTGTCACAATGGCGCTATATTCACTTAGTACCTTCGGCATTGCTTGTTCTTTCATGGATGGTAGAACCGGTTGAGGAGGAGGAACACCCACTCTAGCCGCTTGCACCGTGGCTTGGATGGCGGCTTGAATTTGTGCTTGGATGTTCTCCATTGGGTTTAGAGAAGGCTGAGGAAGAGGATTGAGGTCGCCTTGTTGATTGCCTTGGGGTTCCATTGAGGTTGATGGAGTATGAGAGTTGAGCTTGTGCTGCTTAAGGTTCTTTTGGAGAGTCCTCTCGATCTCGGGATCAAAAGGGAATAAGGGTCCGTGAGATAACCTTTGCATGCATAAGAGTGTGACCTACAAGAGCAGCAATCACACACAACTCAAATGGAATCAAAGAATCAAGAAAAGGCAAGAGTAGATATGAAACAAAGAAGATAAAAAAAAAAACTGTTTAAGCGCAAGATAGCTATTGACTACAATGGTAGAGATTTTCGATCCCCAACAACAGCGCCAAAAACTTATTTGACGACTAGAAAGTCGCGTTAGAATGCAAGCGTACACGTCGTGTAGCAAGTAATAAATGAGTAAAAGATATCGTTCCCACGAGGATCAAATATTCTAACAATCGAAGTATGATAGCTAATCTTGGGTAAAACAATGAAGCATAGCGAGGTTTGAATGTAAAATTAGCTCTACTAACTAAATAGCTAAATAAGACTACCTAACTTGAATAGAATTGAGTCTAATATATGGGAGAAGGGAGGGGTTGTGATGTCGTCTTCCGATTGTGTGTATAGTTGCTAAGTGTTGATCAGGACGTTTCAAGTGATCTCAATTGGGTCCTAAGGTGAAGTCTAAGTTCTCTCGAATCATAAACTTACTCTAGCACGACGCCGCCTCTAGCATCGTTTGATGAAAGGCCGTCACATCTAGCTAGTCCAAACTTGGATTTTCGTTAACGATTCACACGTCACGCATGCAACCTCTCGGTCATGCATTCAACGTATGGGTGAATGGCCATGATCCGATACGTACCTATCCTTCCGGAATCAATATGTATCCTGGATCTTACGTCGGGTGATCAAGTCGTTGAAACATTTAAGCATAACCGTAAACCTAGATCGTAATCCGAATCCACTAGATCTACAACAATCACAACATTGCACACAACCTTCCAACTATCACAACCCCTAGGAGTTTAGCCAATCACGAGGGGATCAAGACGAATCATCAAACACCTCATATGCATGATCATCATCATCAACACTAATAAGAGTTAAGATCACAATTCAACTAAAATGAGATAAAATAAGCAAAATCACAAAGCAATTTGATAGAACGCGTCAAGATCCTCTCGTTTCCAAGCACGATTCTCTAACAAATCTCTCAAATTGATGGCAAAACCCTAATCGAATTCGTATTGTTTTCGCACCAAAATGTTTTGTCCCATACAATTAGCCTAAGAGGTCTTTTATACACAAGTTCAACAGGATTTTCTCGACACGAGCCCGGGCGTAGGGTTCAAAAGCGCTCCGACGCTTTGCAGTGAATTTCGAATGGCAACAAGGCTTGGAAGAACAAAATGCCCGGGCACTTTGTATTATGTGTCCCAGGGTTTCAAAATCGTTTCGTTCCTCAATCCTTTGATCCGTTAAGCTCTTAGCTCGATCGTTCTTCTTTGATACCTCTTGCTTGTCCATGTAATGTCCATTTTGCCTACAGAAACTTCAACACACATCAAAGTTCGTATATAGCAAAAACTGGACTAAACATCAAGATTTTCATGCAAAGACGTCAAGATATATAGCAAAAGGTAGAATTAAAGAATGAATGATACGAGCTAAACATATGTCATATATCCTTTTTTTCCCCTGTTATTGTAGGGTTGACGAGATTTAGATAATTTTACTCCTCTAAGAGTTACTACCTTCATCCGAAAATAATTGCATCGTTTTGTCAAATCGGGACACCGCAATAAGGATATATGGATTTTTTAAGAAAGATGAGAATGGACCCACCCATGAAATCAATGTCCCAGACATTGAAAAGTTCCACATGAAGCATTACATTCAAGGGTATCTCATTCCTAGAAGAGATGTTATCAGTCCTTTATCAACAATCACAACTCTTACATAAGCAACAGAATCTTTGAAAAGAGTAGACCAATAGAAACCCGAAACTAGTACCTCAATTGCCGTCTTGTTATCACCAAAGTGACCACCATACTCGGATGAACAACAATGAACGAGTATATCTGGAATGTCCCCTTTGGGCACACATCTTCTAATTACTTTGTTGGCATAACTCTTGAAGAGATAAGACTCATCCCATAGATATTAACGAATATTGGACAAGGATTTCTTCTTTTGTTGGCTTATAAGATGTCCAGTGAAAGCATACTGAAAGTCGCAGAAATAACTAAAGAGGGGGTGAATAGGTTATCTCAAATATTTTACTAGGCAGTGCAGTAGAGCTATGAGCTGGTTTGCACTACCTGAGTCTGTTGTAGGACTGCGAAAGTTCTGTCATTGAGACTTTAGCTTTGAAAAGCTTGTATCTTTTGAATTTTAAGTTCTTCACTCAAGGAATGAAACACCAGTGCGGAAAAGTAAATGAGACAGGATTTTATACTGGTTCAGACATCTATTACCAACAAGTAATAAATGCTTAGTCCAGTCTTCCCTTGGTGACCAGTGTAGTCAAGCCAAGAGGAGGTTCACTAGTTCATGTTTTAGGTTTACAAGATAACCCCTTTACAACAAGATCCTACTTGCTAAAGGGTGAAGAACTTATACTGTACCCAGCCTCATACACCAGGTCTAATGCACGCCTCTGCTGCACAGCCTCTGCTTCAGCCCTCGGCTGCATCAGCTCTGCTGTACAGTCTTCACATCCAGCCTTTCTGCAACTTCATTTGCATCAAGTACTGCAGCTAGTCTGCTACAACTTAGCTCCCACTCAACAGCTTCCAGACCTCATCTGCTCAGCCTGCTAGTATAGCCTCGTCTGCACCCAGCACTGTACTCAGTCTTCTGCAATTCAGCTTGCATACTTGCACTGCGATATGGCTCACTTCTCTTTGCTGCTGGAACTAGTCTTGAACAACGAAAAAATCCTAGATCATGAGAACCCTGAGACACTTTTGTTGTTGTATGTAGTTGATCTTTGGCGTGTAAATTTTTAGTCACTTGTAGTCTGCATTCCCTCAACCTTCTGCACTCTACTGTATGTTGTGGCTTGGTCTATTGCACCCTGCTGTCCTAGTCTGCAGCTACCTAACTAATTATTACAACCTTAGCATCTATTACATATATAATTTCTTCTTAAGTTTTGTTCATCAATTTTCATACAAACGGAGGGATTGAACATTCTTATCAATCTCCCCTTAAATTGAGACAAACAAAACTCTTAAGAAATTTTAACAGTAAGAAAACCTATACATCCATTGCTATTAAAAAAAATTTACAAAATGTAGAGGACTTACATTTTTCGTATGGATTAATCCTTTAGTTCTCTCTTGGAAGGATAATCCTGCCGCAGAACCTTTGCCCTTTTGTGCTTTTGTTTCTTCCTTTGTTGTTCTGCTCTGGTCTGTTCTGCTATGGACCTGGACCTTTACTCTGCTGCAGGTCTGCTGCTTGACCCATCTACTGTAGACCTTGGAGGATGTCTCTCCCCCTGAGACCTTTGCTCTACTGCAGATGTTATTGGCTCTACTGCAGACTGATGTAGCTGTCTCTCCCCCTGAGACTTTTGTTTTTGTTCACCACTTCTTTCCGCAGTAGTTTCTTCAGCTACACCTTTCTCCCTCTTTTTGTTTGCATTGATGTTCTGGGTGAGATCTTTGACTGCTTTCTTTAGTGCCAAGAGCTCAACTGTCAGGTTGTTTTGTGCAGTTGTGGCTCGCTTGAGGGCTGAGTCCACCCTTGATTCCAAAAGAGTGAGTCTCTTGTCATTGTTGAGGATGTAGGTTTGCAGTTGGTTCTGTGTTTCCTAAATTTTGGTCTGCAGCTTCTTGAATTTGATGGCTTGGATGTTGTGCAGCCTGTTGTTGTTTGTAGTAGTCCTCATATAATGTTGTTGACTTAGGCTGGTACTTCTCTGGGTTTATCTTGCAATTGTTTGAAGCAGATCGTAGAAGACATCGAAATAGTGCTCCCTTTGGTTCTTCTCAACTACTATATCCTCTGCAAGTGGCCGCAAAGTTGTAATGAAATCCTGAAGAGCATCTTTAGTCCATTGTTGGACTTCATAGAGATTATGATCCAGTTGATATAGTCTTTCATCAACATTGGATGGGGAGGTTTCTGGTGTTTTTCCAGTCTGCTTTCTCTTGGATGCAGACCTGGTTCTTGTTGACACTGGAGTCTTCATAAGCTGTGGTAGCTTGGCTTCTTTCATTCCCAGTTTGAGCCTCCTAATGGCTATTTGAGGAGTTATGGGAAGTTAGAGGTTACTCCATACAGCAGGCCTTGGGGGAAACTAACTGAAGAGGGGTCTTCAGTTGTCTGCTGTAATCCAAATGATGATTGTGAAGTGAATTGTATGTAGATTAGAGTGAATTGTATGTGGATTGGTGAGACTTCCCTTTGTTGACTTGTTGCTTCTTGAACTGAGGGGGTGTCCTCTAGCAGATGTCTGTTGAAAGGGTCATTCCCTTCGATGAGCTTTCTTCAGCAGTCTGTACTTCAACCTCTGGAAGCTTGGGCTCTTTTGCAAGGATCTGGTGTCTCTTCAGGTATCTGGACTTGCAACTCCTCCATGTCTTGCATCAATTGAGTGAGTGAAGGTTGAGTGAGTTGCTCGTGTGCAGAAGCAGTGCTCGTCTGCTAAAGTTGCTCGTCTGCAGAAGCAGTGCTCGTCTACTTAGCTGTACTCGTCTGCTCTGTTGCTAAAACCATGGTGGTCTGCCCTTCTGCTTCGTATGTTGTAACAGTGATGGTCTGCTCCACAAGGTCTGTTGGTTCACATGTAGAGGACGAGGCAGTTTGCAACTCTGCCTTGTCTGCAGGCGTTTCAGCAATCAAGTCCTTGACCTCTACTGCATATACTGAGGTACTCTGCTCCTGAGTCTTAGTGGTCTGCTCTACTGCAGATACCAATTTTTCCATTGTTGACTCTCCTGTAGTGGTCTAAAGGGCTCTTTCCCTAGCAATTTCATCAATGAGCTCCTCTGATCTTCATCTCCACAATCATCATCACCTCCTGGAGATGATGGTCTGCCCATATTTGGTCTGGAGAGGTACTCTTGGACTTCAACTATTGCAGCTCGAACATGCTTGTCAATTATTCTTTTCAGCTCCAACCTTACTACTACGGAATGGATAAACTCAACTTGATGCAGTTGAGCTTGTCTATGCCTTCCGATCTTCATTGCGGAGTCCTTCCATTCCAATACTCCACTGAAGAGGATGTAAGGCTCTTTCGGCCTATTCTTTGTTTGAGCAGCCTGTTGTTACAGTAGGACCATCTGCTCGATTTGTCCTTCTGTCATGTTTTTGATGTCCCCTATCAGTGTTTTGGATCCATCGGGTCTAACGGTGAACAACTTCCGACGTCCTGATGGAATCAATTTTGGTCTGGCGCTCTTTAAGGTCTTCCTTTTCGTAGAAGGAGCAGCTGGTGGTGGTGTAGGAGCTACCCTCTTCTGTAGCTTAGTCTACGGAGCAGTCTGCTGCAGAGTTGTCTGCTGAGTGGCTCTTTGTAGTGCAGCCTCTTTGTGGATCTGTTCTGCATCTGCTTCAAGGGCTTCATCCATTCTCCTCCACTCTTCTTCAAGTTCTTCCTCAGCTAGCTCTTCTTCTTCTACTGTGGGAGTTAGCTCGGGTATACCGGTCACGATTGTCCTTCTCCTCCTGAGCTTGTGTTGTTGTGCAAACTCCTATAGCATTGCCTCCTTCTGAGGCTTTCCCAGGAGAGCATCAGTTTGTGCTCTGTGCTCTTGAGCCTTCTTCCTCAGTTCTTCGACATATTGAAGTGCTTCTTCAAATTTTCTTCTCTCCTCTGGGCCTTCTGCTTGTTCTTTAGCTGCCCAAACTTCCTCTTGGGAGGCTTGATAGCCTTAGGAGCAGCCATTTTCTTGGGCTTTTCGGCCCTCTGCTGCATTGCAGCCTTTGCAATAGGCTTTGATGGTGGTTCTGGTTGTGCTGTAGTGACTTTCCTTGCCTTTCCCAAGATTGTTGGCAGTCTTCCAATCTTCTTGATGTCAATTTGCTTCGACACCATCTCATGGTGTTCCTTGAGTATCAAACAGCTTCAATTTGTCCTTCAGAATTATGCTCAGGAGTCTGCCGTGGAGAGGCTGTCTGGCCTCTACTGCACTGGCCAGTTGGTACATTATCAAGCTAGCCCAGTTCACCTGGTGTTTCATCAAGATTGCACACATGATCTCCTGCTGATCTTGTGTGATCTGGTCCTTCGAGAACTCCCTGGACATCATGTCTTTCTTGACTACGTCTATAAGGAATTTGTGTTCTTTGGCCAAGAACTTCTTCATCGTCCTTATTCCTTCGTGCTGATGTTCAGTTCCAAGCATTGCTAGCCATCCATGCATCTGTGATGACTCTTAGGGGTTTGCTGATCGCTTCAGAGAGAGAGGAAATAGAGGGAGAGTTGTAAAGTAAATTCTGAAATCATTCTCTCCTTTTTATAGATTTTATTGTTAGAGTCCAAAATTAGCCGTTACACAGTTTCCTAGAATTAAAATCTATCCGTTGAGCAAATCAAGGAGATAATTATGAAATGGTTTCTTTCCAAAAATAGAAGCAGTAGAGTAACACATGTGGTGTCACTAGTCTGCATAGCATGTGTAGTAGAGCAGTGGAGGAAAGTTACTCGTCTGTATCACTTGAAAAACACTGAGTGCGTTTCAGGTAGTTTGCTCGTCTGCATCTAAACATGCAGTAGAGTAGTAGAGCAAAGTTACTCGTCTGCACTCTTTGAAAACATTAAACCCATTTTTAAAAATCTTGCTCGTCTGCATCTACACCTGCAGTAGAGCAGTAGAGCAAATTTGTTCGTCTACACTTTTTCAAAGCATTAAACCCTTTTATTTTTTTAAATCCTGCTTGTCTGCATCTACACCTATAGTAGAGCAGTAGAGCAGTATACATGTCCATTTTACTCATTTAAATCTATCATGCCAAGCTCTCCTCTGAAAATGATAAATTTATTTTCATCTAAGGGTTTTATAAAAATGTCTGTAATTTGTTTTTCTGTTGGAATGTATTCCAACTTTATGTGACCTTTCTGCACATGATCTTTGATAAAATGGTATCTGACATCAATGTGCTTGGTCCTTGAATGAAAAACAGGATTTTCAGAAATAGCCATTGTAGATGTGTTGTCACAAAATATGTTTGTTTTTGAAAAGTTTAGCCCATAGTCTGCAAGCTGAGACCTCATCCAAAGTACTTGTGCAGCACAACTTCCTGTAGCTATGTATTTTGCTTCTGCAGTAGAGGTTGAGACAGTGGTTTGCTTCTTGCTGAACCAAGAAATCAACATTGCACCTAAAAATTGACATGTACCACTTGTGCTTTTCCTGTCAACCCTACAACCTGCAAAATCTGCATCTGAATAACTAGTTAGTGCAAAATCTGAATCCTTTGGATATCATATACCCGGATTAAGAGTTCCTTTGAGATATCTCAAGATTCTCTTAACTGCAGTATAGTAGGACTCAGGATCAGATTAATACCTGACACAAACATAGATTAAGTACTGGGTGTCCGGCCTACTTACAATAAGATAAAGTAAAGATCCTATTAAACCTCTATATAATGTTTGATCTATATTTTTACCTTTTTCATCTTTGTCAAGTTTAGCAGTAGAGCTCATGGGAATTTTTATTGGAGTTGAGTTCTCTAGGCCAAACCTTTTAATTATATTGGTTAAGTATTTTGATTGATTTATGAAAATTCCTTTACTTAACTGTTTCACTTGCAGACCTAGAAAGTATTAGTTCACCTATGAGACTCATTTTAAATTTGAATTTCATTAATGCAGCAAACCTTTCGCATAGTTTGCTGTTAGTGCAACCAAAGATGATGTCATCTATGTATATTTACACTAATAGTATGCGCTCCTTATGTTTCTTAAAAAATAGTGTGGTATCTACCTTTCCTCTTTGGAAGCCATTATCAGAAAGAAAGGTAGAAAGAGTTTCATACCACGCTCTCGGAGCTTGTTTCAAGCCATAAAGGGCTTT
>JAOVYX010007296.1:0-35976 GCA_035668315.1 Drosera spatulata | reverse complement strand
CTTGAGTAATTGACGTAACGTTGGACCACACTACATTCATACAGATATGTGATGTTGATGATGATGAAACAGCCAAGGTGGTTGACGCGTTTTATATTTCTAATAACACGCTGTTATGTATTTAATTCTAAAAACACGCTATTATGTGTGGATTGTGTCTTGGATATTGTTGTTGCGACCCCAGCTCACACACTCGTATATGAGAAACAAAACGATTTTCAAGTATGGGAATACAAAAAAATGAGAAAGAAACTGTAGGAGTTTCATCAGATAAATTCCAATACCTGCATTTTCCTTGCCATAAGTGAAAACAGCTCGGCAAACTCGACGCTGCCATTCCCTTCATCATCAAAAACAGCTTTGGAAATCATTTCTATCAGTTCCTCTGCTTTACGGTTCTGATCATCGAATGACCCGATCACAGTTGCTAGCTCCTCGACTGTAATGGAACCTGAGCGTACATAACAATCAAACCCGAAAGAATCAATACCAATATTACTCATTTAACCACTTGTACATCCATGGGCAAACAATGACGAATATGATGGAGCAAGGTTGGTCCTTACCTATAGTGAACGAATAGCGGGATAACATTTAGATGAATTGAGATTGATACAGAGGACAGAAACAAATTTTAATACATCAACAATATAAGGAAAGCTGAGTATTTATACTTACCATCACCAGTCTTGTCAAATAAGCCAAAGGCTGCTTGAAGCTTAGCAATGTGTTCTTCAATTAAAATTGCAACTTCCATTGAGTTTCCTTTGATTTTGTTGGGTTTGTGTGTGAAACTGAGAAGAAAATTAACAAGCTTTTTGAGACAGAAGAACAGGTAATTTTGAAGAGATCAAATGCTTTGAGTATGGCTCAAGCTCAGGTTGGTATTGTGAATTTATATACTTTGGGGTCAACAGTTGGAAAAAAGAAAACTTTGTTTAGGAGCCAAAAAAGGCTAGGACTAATTAGATTGGGGCACGGTCCCTTGTTTTAGAGTATGTAGATATTAAGCTCTCTCACGTTCGATTCTCTCATATGCCAATACATACATAATTGTACTCAAATGAAACTTGATTCTTCGTACATGTCGAGTCATACTCGATGTATTTTTTGAAACTCAGAGTATTGATTTAGATGTAAGATTTATATGTGAAGAAGTCCTTTCATTACATACGATCTTTATTTTCAAAGATGTGTTTTTAATTACATTGTTGTCCTGACCTGATTACAAAACTGTTCGAGGGTAAAAAGAAAAATCGCACATTTTTTTTCAAAATTAATTAGGTGAGTTCTTTAAAAATAAGGCCGGTCCTCATTATAGAATCACTAGATCAACCATACAGAGTATGAGGTAATAGATTACCTAGGCAGAAAAAATGTTCCATGTACCTGTAAAATAACCCGGCCCGCCCGTCTTGCACCCCTAGGGACCTTTATGACCAATTCAACTATTCTTTTTTTTTCCCCCTGATATTCTTGCTATCCAAGTAATTACATAGTAAGTTCAAAAGTTTTGAGTGAATGAATTCAATGTTTCTAGCAAGGGAATAATTCTGTGCCCACATTGGGGAGCTATGCTGCCTGATTAAGTATCAAAGTCTAAGTGTAGATCATGCTAGGCCGGCCCGTCGGGGCGGAACATGAAGTCTCACTGTAATTCATGTAACTGTTGCATCCCTAGCAATTCAGGTAGTGTAATGCTATCAACATAAATCAATGTTGGTACATGTTTCATTGACATTTTCATGTCGCGCCAACTTCCATTGACATACATAAAAGAATGCATGTATCTGTTGCATTGCTTAGCTTCAGGGACGGAGCAAACGGAGTAGAGGTGATTTGATCATTTTTCAGTACCCCATGGAATAAAAAACAATCTCATACTCCACTGTCCCATTACAAAAGCAATTCATTTTCTTGAGTCAATTGCAAGATTTTGTTATTTGAGAACTTTTACAGATCGTAAATATTGAACTTGGTTTAAATCGAGGAATCAACTCAACAACAATTTAAAGCACAAAATGATGTGAAATTTGTTCTGCAAGAATCATAATTTGACTTTCGATCGTAATTTTGCAAATGTGCTTCTTAATTGGGATTGAAATAGATGTATATCGTAAAAAAATTCTTAGATGAGATAGCCAGAAACTCATCACCGTGATCATGACAACTACTTATGATGTCATGCCATACAAGATTATCTTCACAATAATTGATATTGATTTTTTTACGTGACATGACATTATTGATTGGTGTTATAATCATCGGTTCATCGTGATGGGATGATTTCACCAGAGAATCACTTGTTAGTGTAATTAAAGGAAATCTATGCCCCTTCATAAATTGTGAAATCGTGGCTTAGGTGACGACTGATGAATTATACGTCTTTTCGACCAAAGACTCTAGTTCACTAGAGCCAAAGACATACTTTTCATAACACGAGGGAATGCACTAATTGTATTGGGAGACTCCTCCCATCTCAGTGGGAAGGCAAACCACACGTGCTATGATAGAGCAAATCAAGAAAGCAAATCTTCATATCACATCTATTTCTAGATGTGGAAAGTGTGACGCGTAATGACAATAACTTCAAGTCAATATCCAAGCAGTCCACCACGAACCATATTGTTCCAGCTCCTTAAACCATACAAATTCGATTTGTTTATATTTATTTGACAACATCACAACATTGACTTGAAACAACAAGAGTTTTCTCATTATAAGTTCCTCCTTGAATGGAACATTAACGCGACTTGCAGGTCTTGATTTTCGCAGCATTAAGTTTAGCATTGGCGTCGGCGATGACCATGACGGTTTCTTGGCTGTGAAGTCTATCTACTGCACTGGGCCATCCAGAACTTTCACGATCTAGTGGTGGCCCATTTGAATTCGACTTGTTACCTGTTAGGATTTTCGTGGGCTGGGGCTGGCCCAGTGTTCTCTTGGCGCCCAATTCCGTCAAGAGCAACAACCGTCAAAATATAATATTAAGGAGTCTTTCTATCATCAGTTCGGATATTTAATAAAATCCATTATTTTATATAATATTAAAATAAGTTATGGCATGAGCCCAAACTGTCGGATCTCTAACCCCTAACAAAGGTGATAGCAGAAAGAATTGCTTGTTACTCTCTTTTTCATCATTTGTATATGGATAATCATGAGTAAATTATGTATTGATTCTTCATCATGGTGAGCCAGAGTTTCGACCCATTGTACAAAATTATTGTTCCTAACATTTTTTCTATTAAACGGATCACCTGTAACCATGTGCTAAATCTTGGATGTTACACTCTCGCATACGTCTATCAACCAAACAAGCCAGATGAGAACAGTACAACAAATCAACAATCAACTAACAGATGAAAGAATCAAAATATTTTTTATTTTCTTGAGATAATTGCATTCCAGATAAGAAGCGTACATGTAACAAGATCCGTAAACAAGATCTAGACACTATGATCCGAGTAGTGCCACTCAACACCATAAGTAATTGGTTGCCATCGTGCATCCATGTCTGTTCACCCCAAATGAACTCAATAATAATACAACAAGAAGCTGAAACATCAATGTATAAAAGCCCAAGACAACTCTCTTCTTATTCATCACAAGTTCTTTGATTCAGCAATAATCAAAGGGCTGACAGGAGTTTGTATCAAAGATGGCTGTCAACATTTTGTCCATCCTCTCCATCATTTTCCTTTCCCTGGTTGTTTCCACGAGGGCCTATGATGCATACGCCTACAGCTCGAAGCAGTACTATCCAAAACCAGCATACAAACCTCCTCCTCCTCCGGTTCACAAGTCTCCTCCTCCCCCGGTTTACAAGTTTCCGGTGCCAAAGTCGCCTCTGCCATACAAGTTTCCTATTTACATCCCTAAGCCATATTACAAATCCCCTGCTTATGTTGCGCCACCAGTCTACAAGTCTCCTATCTACATCCCAAAACCAACATACAAGAAGCCTGCTTATTACATTCCGTCACCGCCCCACAAATCTCTGGCCAACACCCCATCGCCATTGTACAAGTCTCCAGTCTACCCCCCACCACCCGTTTACATATCTCCCGTCTACAAGCCATCGCCTGTTTACAAGTGGCCACTCTATAAGCCATCGCCACCTGTTTACAAGTCGCCATTCTATAAGTCATCGCCTGTATACAAGTCGCCAGTCTATAAGCCATCACCTGTCTACAAGTCGCCTATATATAGTCCGATTCCTGTCGATAAAAAGCCAGTCTATGAGGCAAAACCGATATACAAGTCACCTACCTACAGTCCTAAACCAGTGTACAAGGCACCTCCAACCCCGGTGCATAAATCTCCAGTCTATGCTAAACCGGTGTACATCCCTGTTCCAGAGCTGAAGAAAAAATCTGCTGAGGCGCCTAAGCCAGACTACAGGACTCAATACGGCTATTGATTCGAAGGGCCTCATGTTGTTTTCCATATGATAATTGATTGTATTTACTATGTTCCACTGTTCTATTTTCCATATGATGGAGGATGAGCTTTTTTATAAATCGATTTTTCCTTGTGTTGGTACATTAAATGGGAATAAAAAGCCATTTGATGTTACTACAAGCTTATCTTACTTCAGATGCTGTATGTGAAGAATACATGTAACTGATCCAGTACATGGTTTTTTCAATGTCTTAGTCTCTTGTCGACGCATCATATTTTGTTCAGTTTATTGATGGCTGCTTGAGAAGAGTATTGATTTCTATCGACAGAATAAAGAGAAATGAACTGTTATCGAGCTGACTACGCTTACACTTTGCTGAACACCATCTAAGTCTCCATGGTTGTTGAACCGAGTAGATGCACAGTAGAGTGAAACAACAATTTTGTTGTAGGCTAACTTACTGTGAAGCTTCCAAAGAACAACCATTAACAGGGGAGTCACAGAGCAAGAATCATAAAACCAGTTGAAGATATAAGGGTCAGATCAGGAATGCATATACTTGATTATCACCTAAGGGCGAAGACTGAACGTGGCTAAAGCTTCTGCAAGAATCTACTTACTATATATTTCTTAGAAGAACACTTGAAGCATACCCATTCTCATTCACCTGCTATGATGTTTGAAAAAGAGTAATGCGACACAGCTTTTAGAAGAACAGTAAAATGATGTTGATCATGGCGAACCATTTGCAGATAGTACTCAGAATACAGGTTGGAGAAAAGGTGGAGTGGATAGTATCAGAATTCTACAGTCGAACGATTATCCCAGGGCTCAATCAATATTTTTAACAGAGAAGAAGAAAAGCCTTATGAATACTTGACTATCATGCCAATTAATCGCATTGGATCAGCATTGTCATGAGGCGATGATATATATTCATTAGACATCAACGTGTTCTCTGTCAATGGGGGCATTTTGTATTCAGTACCTGAACAGCTTTACTTTATTATAAATACATTAGCCAGGATGCGTTCAAGTGTTCCGTATTGACCACGGAGTAAAAGGGCTGATTTTAAATCAGACTTACTTGCTTGTCTACCACAACAATGCTGGGTAGAGAGAAACCATACTGTAAAAATCATCGTCAATAAGTTTTCTTCCTGCTCCGTAGGTTTTCTCCTCTTGTTTCCTTTTTTGTAGTGGTTTTCTCATTACTCAGGCGGTTTTATTCACACTGAGTAGGTTTTTGACAGTCACGATGACTGATTTAAAATTTGTCTTGACACACCCTATTCACCGTCTTGTGAGAACTGAAATTTTTATGAGTAAACTAATAATTCAGCAAGATGATGGATTGATCAGTGCTTGGTTGTTAAGTCACGATACGTGCAGTAAAGGGCCTGATACAGATCAAAACAGCGAGGTGATGAGCACAAATGATAAGATGACCTACAAAAATACCGATAGGAAGACATCTAATGATGATAGAGATGCAACAACTTAACAGTGGAGAAACTGAAAACAAGAAGTTCAAAGCAAACATTCGAATATGACACCGAGGACATGATTTAGTAGTTATCAACTTATCATCATCGTGCCTAAGGATCTTGTAATCAACGTGTTGCTATTATAGATCGATATGAATTAGTGCCATACCACTAATTTTCACCTCGGTGCAGCCACATCCCAATCCAAATCCAAAACCAAAAATTTCAACTTCAAAGCTCATGAACACCAATGTTCTGTATAAATGCGAGGCTCTTTTCCAGCCCTGTTCTCCATCTCAAAAGCCTAATAGAATCTTGGGGCTTACAAATTCATCATCACCAGCCCAAAATGGCTCTCAACCATTCTCTAGCTTTCCTATCCTTGATTCTGCTAACAGGAGTCATATCTTCCCTTGCCGAGTACTCCTATGAAGATGGTAAGGAGCTATACTACGATGAGAACCGTATTTACGGCCCAACCCCAGAATATCAATCTCCTGCATACACTCCATCACCGGAGTATAAGTCATCCTCGGTATACAAGTCGCCATCACCAGCATACACTCCTTCACCGGTATACAAGTCACCCCCTGTCCATAAATGGCCAGTGTACAAGTCCCCATACACCCCGTCACCAGTATACAAGCCATCCCCAGTCTACAAATGGCCAGTGTACAAGTCCCCGGAGCACAGCCCTTCACCAGTGTACAAGTCCCCGGTGTATACCCCGCCACCATCACACAAGTCCCCTGAATATAAGCCATTCCCAGTTCACAAATCTCCAGAGTACAAATCCCCAGTTTATACCCCATCACCAGTGTACAAGTCCCCGGAATATAAGTCATCTGCAGAACATAAATGGCCAGTGCACACCCCATCACCAGTATACAAGTCTCCGACATACAAGTCCCCTGTGTATACCCCATCACCGGTGTACAAATCACCAGTTTAGAGTCCAAAACCAGAATACAAGAAACCAGCATACAAGCCAACTTCTGATTACAAGAAACCAGAGCACAAGGCTGAGTATGGCTACTAGAGAGGCTTCAGCTTCCAATGTGGGTTGTTCTTTGTGTGTTAAAATGTTATCTTCTAATTCAAAGAAGACAGTCATTATTCTGTTATTGTTCTTATGGATGTTGTAATAAAGGAGCGGAAAGAGTTCAATATGAGACCTATTATGTATTCAGTCCCAGAACGAGAGAGCAAGTCTTCTCATCCTCCCCTCCCATTTCACTACATGAAGAAACATGACAGCTATAATCTGAAGGAATCTGTCAGTGCAAACTAGTTTCCAAATTAGTCGCCGAGAAGGGGCAGCCATAAACTTATGACCCAGAAATCCTATCACCACTATTGTGACTATTACAACTTCAGCTTTATCGGATAACATGGTCCATGGTAAAAATAGGTGCTGAATATTGCAGCCAAATGCAGATATTCCATGTGCATATAGCGGCCAACCACTACTTTGGTATTGGATATAAGTGACCAATCAAACATTCGGTGACTGGTATTGGAGATAGGTGAGCTTACAATGGCCACAGGCCAAAATCCCCGTCGCCCGTGCACAATTCCCCTGTGTACACTCCATCGCCGGTGTGCAAGTCCCCCGTGTATACCCCCCATTGCCTGTGCACAAGTCCCTTGCTTATACCCCATCAACCGTTTCCAACTCTCCAGTTTATGTGTCTACACCAGTGTATAAGAAACCTACCTACGCTCCAACTCCTGTGGACAACAAACCAGTTGATACCCAAAGCCAGATTACAAGGATGAGTATGGCTACTAAAAGAGGCTTGACATCCCATTTACAGTTTCTTTGTCTGTGTTAGTGTATCCTTTATTCAAGACAAGAGTCCACTAGAATTTACATACTTGTTCTCATGAATTTTAATGGTTAAATAGAAGTTATTTTATTTTTGTAGATTTTTTTATTGAAATATGTTGAGTACGGTAATTAAGAGCAAATCGGAGGATTCTGTATTTGCTAGGATCGACGTGGCATCTTACGCCACTAATATTCACCAACCGTCATTACGAGCAGAAAATAGTTTTCGTCTTATTACATGATGCAGTGCTCCTTTCTCTTTATGCATAAATTCATGGATCCAACTTGAGGGAAATATTACGCTAGTTTCATGCCTATTTTCCCGTTCAAATTTAGCGGCCAGCAAAAGCATCAGATTATAAAGCAAATGCAAGGAAAGAAGTGTGCGAGCAGTCAACAACCAAGTAACAGTAAGATTCGCAGTAAAAGGAGTAATCTATTTTATCACAATCAACTATTTACTGTCATATTTCTTTTGATGTAAATAACGATTATTTCCCATTTGCACACAAATACTAAGCCATTCTATAGGAGTTTGTATTTTTTCTATATTTAGTTTAGTTTCCTTTTGCTCCTTGATCCTGTAACGGTCAAGAATAATTCATGGAGCTGATGTCTCTAAGCTTTTGTACATATTAGGAACCCTTGTTTATTGTGATACAATATAACCAGTACTTCATATTTTGATATGGTATCAGAGCGAGGTTATTAACCTATATTTCTCTCGTGGCTTCGAAAGAGTCTGGGAACATCATAACCACCATAAATATATTGACCACCAATGTCGGATTGGGTCCAGCTATCACTGACGGGATCGACAATCCGTACTAACTCCATCCCTCGGATAATCCAGGGACTAATCTTGCTAGTCGTCCCTTGATTGGTGACAATTATACCACATGACGACGCACCATGATCATGGCTTGTTCCGCAAAGAACAAACTGGGATTTCCTCAACGGTTTCATTCCAAAGCCAACCGCTACTAATCCAACATATGAAACTTGGATTCGTGTCAACAACATGGTACTCTCTTGGCTACTCAACTCAATACATCGTGATTTAGCGGGTTCTGTCCTTTATGCAGATTCAGCCGTTGCTGTATGAAAAGATTTACACGAAAGATTCTCTCCATCAAACGGACCACGAATATTTGCACTTGAGTGAACCATTGCTACCCTACAACAGAACAACAACTCAATCGCTGTCTACTTCAACACCTTGAAAGGGTATTGGGATGAATTGACAACTTATAATCCTTTACCCTCATGCTCTTGTTGCGAGTCCAAGACATTCGCAACTCATGCTCAAAACCGTCAACTTATACAGTTTTTGATGGGCTTGAATGATTATATGGACCTATCCGAAGTCAAATTCTATTGCAAGACCCTCTGCCTAGTTTGAGCAGGGCTTATTCTCTTGTTCTCCAAGATGAAGCACAACGGTTATTGCAGCAAGCTCCAAAAATTGAAGGATCAGCCTTACTCGCAGCCGAGGAAACCAAGCAAGTTGCTTCTGTCAATGCAACAACTCGATCATGGACCAACGATCAGCGCTTAAAATCAAAGGATCGTTGCTCCTTTTGTAATATCTTGGGTCACACTCGAGATGTCTGTTATAAATTAAATGGATACCCGCCAAATCACACGACATCACGACGTTACCAGTCACGAGACTCATCAGCAACGACTCCAGCAACCCATAGCACATCTACCAGTGCACCACCTAATACCTCTATCACCGCAGATCAGTACCAACAGCTCCTCTGTTTACTTAATGAGGTACAAGTTAAGCCCACAGGCAAATCTTTCAGGTACGTGACTTTGTCTTGCAACAAATAATGCTAGAACGCCTCTTTGGATTCTAGATACAGGAGCCACAGATCATGTCACTTTCCTCTCAAATCTATTAGAAGATACATACAAACCATCCTCCTCTACTGTAGGTGTCCCAGATGGTCGACATATTACCGTAACACTTGCAGGATCCATTCAACTCATACTTAACATTCGTATCTAAAATGTTTTATGTGCACCATCGTTCCTCACAATCTATTGTCAGTGCATAAACTGACCGCTCAACTAATGTTACTATCATTTTCTTTGAAACTCACTGCGTATTGCAGGATCGATTGGCGGGGACGGAGATTGGACGGGGCCATGAAAGCGGTGGTCTATATTACCTCAATATTCCATCAAACCCCGATCTTTTCATACCATGTCCGATTCATTCGAGCTCTGGCATCGACGGTTAGGCCATCCATCTTTCACCACCGTCGTTGTGTTAAAAGATGCATTATCCTTTTATTCCTCCATCCCTGCAACCTATTTGTGATGTTTGCCCCCTAGCAAAACAGAAACGTTTATCTTTTCCTCATGGTTCAATTTCTACTATTTCACCTTTTGAAATTCTTCATTGCGATATTTGGGGGCCTTATTCACCTACCTTGCAAAATGCTCCTTATTTTCTTATGATCGCAGATGACTTCTCACGATGCACTTGGGCTTTCCTCATGAAAAATAAAAGTGAGAGTTTTCAAATAATTTGTAATTTTTGGACATTCGTAAAAAATCAATACAATAGCAGTATCAAAATCATTCAAACCAACAATACTTCTGAATTTCTTTCAAACTCTATGCAATCTTTTTTTCATGAAAAAGGCATTATTCATCCTCGTAGCATGGTGGCTATCCACAACAAAATAGCGTTCTTGAACGTAAACACGGACACGTCCTTACTGTTGCTCGTGCATTACACTTCCATGCTCACTTACCTCTACATTTTTGGGACAACTACATCCTCACTGCCAACTATCTCATAAATAAATTGTCCACTCTAATCCTCGAGGGAAGAACTCCTTATGAACATGTACTTAACAAAGGGTCCGACTATTCCCATATTCGCGTTTTTGGTTGATTATATTTTGCATCGGCTCGACACCTTAATAATGATAAATTTGGACCTCGTGCAATTCGTAGCATATTTCTTGGATACCCACAGGGACAAAAAGGGTATAAACTCTTCGACCTCACAACCCAAAAATACTTTCACTAGTCAGGATGTTGTTTTCCATGATCTGTATTCCAAGATAATTCAATGGTACTTCCACGTCCTATCCCTGATCACACAACCACACCCATACCATCTTTATCACAACCAATGCCCACCTGTTTTCCCATGTCAAAACCATGTACACTTGACCCCATCTCATCTCCAATGAACCCCACTCGTTTGCCAAACCTCTCTGCAGAGGAAGTGCCCAACAATGAAACTATCTCTACACTATCACATGAACAAGTCATTCCTACTCCACCTGGGTATCCTACACGAGAGAGGCATCTTCCGGTTAAACTCAAAGACTACAAATGCAATCATGTCTCCTCCGTTCCGTCTGACCGTGATCGTCCCTCTACAGGTGCTCCATACCCTATTTCTCATTATCTGTCTTATAATACGTGTAGTTATGCACATTGTTTTTTCTGTCTAGACTAACAAATGAGCAGGAGCCTACATCATTTACGATGGCGAATAAAGATGCAAGATGGAGAGACGCAATGGCCGCAAAAATCAAAACCCTTGAAACCAACCGTACTGGTCTATTACCACTGTCCCTCCGAGAAAACATGCCATTGGATGCAAATGAGTGTACAAAATTAAACGCAGATCGACGGTTCCATTAAGAGATATAAAGCACGTCTGGTCGCCAAGTGCTACACTCAAACAGAAGGCCTCGACCACAACGAAACCTTCGCATCAGTAGCACAGCTTGTGACAGTTCGTTGCATCCTTGCCGTAGCCGCTAGCCGTGGTTGGACCATGCACCAAATGGACGTCAACAACGCCTTCCTCCACAGTGATCTAGATGAAGAGGTATATATGCGTATTCCTTCGGGTTTTGTTAAATAGGGGAAGCATCAAGTTTGCCACCTCCATAAGTCATTGTATGGCCTTAAACAAGTCTCGTCTGATTGGTTTTCCAAGCTCTCATCCGCCTTACTTGCTGTCGGATTCACACAGTCCAAATCAGATTACTCCTTATTCATATCGTCATGAGGTTCATCCTTAACTGTCATCCTTGTTTATGTTGATGATCTTCTTATTACAGGTGATAACCTGGCTTGCATCAACATTGTGAAAAGATACCTTCATACTCAGTTTCAAATAAAGGATTTAGGAGACCTTCAATATTTTCTGGGAATTGAGATTGACCGAACCACGGAAGGGCTTCACCTTTCACAAAGAAAGTATGCTCTCAACATCATTAGCAACGTTGGGTTCCTAGGCGCACGTCCTAGCCCCTTTCCTATGGAAACTAATGTCCGGCTAACCCCAGACAGTGGTTCTCCTATGACCGACCTAACTCCTTACCGACGACTAGTCGGTCGACTCCTATATTTAACTGTTACTCGACCCGACATCACTTTTGCTGTCAATTATTTGAGCCAATTCATGAGCCAGCCACGGGATCCACATTGGCAAACAGCACTTCGAATTATCCGTTTTCTCAAAGGCACTCCAAGTACTGGCATCTTCCTTTCCTCCACAAGTCCGATGCAGCTTCGTGTTTACAGTGACGCCGACTGGGCGGCTTGTCCAACCACTTGTCGTTCAATCACTGGTTACCTTACATTCCTTGGCAACAGCCCCATTTCATAGAAAACGAAGAAACAATAAACAGTATCGTGATCATCCGCTGAAGCAGAGTATCGCGCCATGGCTACTGCCTCGTGCGAATTTACATGGTTGCAAGCTCTTTTGCATGATCTTCGTGTGCCGTTCTATCCTGCCGTGCTCCACTGTGACAACCAAGTCGCGCTCCATATTGTTTCCAATCCTGTTTTTCATGAGTAGACAAAGCATATCGAAATTGATTGCCATCTAGTTCGCGAAAAATTCAAGCTGGCCGGATTCGAACTACATACACTCCGTCCAAGCAACAATTAACTGATGTCCTCACAAAGACGCTGGGCAAACAAGATCTTGACCGCCTTACGAGCAAGGTGATTCACAACTTTCACCCTCCACTCCACTTTGAGGGGGAATATCACAATCAACGATTTACTGTTATATTTCTTTTGATGTAAATAACGATTATTTCCCAATTGCATGCAAATACTTAGCCATTCTGTAGGAGTTTTTTTTTTTTTTTTCTTCCCTATATTTAGTTTAGTTTCCTTTTGCTCCTTGATCATGTAAGGGTCAAGAGTAATTCATGGAGCTGATGTCTCCAAACTTTTGTATATATTAGGAACTCTTGTTCATTGCAATACAATACAACCACTTCTTCATATTTTGATATATTTAGAGTAATCAACCAATGTGGCATTGAATACAGAGAACATATAGGTATGTCTGTAACAGGATCTAAGCCGGGGAAAATCATGTTGTTTACTTACAACTCAGTCAGTCCTGTGCATGTGAGAGGGTTACTTTTAGCAGAAATCACAAGGTCGTAAGAAAGAATCACAAACTTACGGGGTTATGACGTGTCAGATGGTCTCCGAACTTCTCTGAGCTGGATCGAGTTCTCGAAGCAGTGCATAAATCCGTAGTGGGGGTATTTCTCATACCATGTATCTTCCTGCACATGAGCGTCCCAGTGCTCCCCGCTGCTGCTCTTTCCATATTTGTGCAGCCATCCTGTGCCATTATGTTTCTCACCCCATGTACGGTTCCATCGCTCACCCTGTTTTCCTTCCCACCACGTCTCCCCCTGCTTAACACCGTGACCATTAAGATCGAAGTGTTCATCCCATTTGTCTCCCCATTTTGTCCAGCAATCTCCCTCACAGCGTTCAGCCCATTTATCTGTGTACTTTACACTTCCCCCTAGACCATCATAATTCTCTCCCCATCTGCAAGAATGGAAAAATTTCCTTACTCAGGATAGCTACATTGTATGGGATGATCAACATATAAGAAGTGAACAGATAGTCTGATAATGTCGACATAGAGAAATGACGACGATTTCATACCTTTCATGCCAAGTATGAGCATGACCAGCATCAAGCTCTGTGCTTGGGTCAATGCTGCACCACTTGTGAGCCCACTTATCTGCGCGACCAGAAGCATCATAGCCTTCCCTCCATTTCTCTTGCCATTCCTCCCCCTTCTCATTCTTACCCCACTTATCAGCAGCTTTTTCCATATGCAATAGTCCACGTTCCTACACAAATCCAGACTCCAGATTCATCGACTAATAGATGAATAGGACAAGAGCATGTTCTGAAACAAGAGAATCTGTCTAGATCCTCAAGAAAACAATACTAGACATCCATTGATTTAAGACATAAGTAGACTTAATTTACCCACGGAATCTTGAAACCCAAATTATTTCGAGGTCTCAATTATTTCCATTTGGTTCATGCCTCAGAATCAGCATCCATGGTTCAATTAATTGTGTAGAGCACATTGAGACCAGCTAGAGGAAGTGGCATATGCAAAAGATACGACAGTCAAAAGATTGCATAGACAGGATCTTTTAAATCTTTATGAAAGCTGTAAAATTAAGTTCGATAAATATACTAGATTAACAAACAAGCGCACACAAAGGGAAGTAGTGTTATATGGCATCCCATTACCTGCCACATTGACTCTTTCCAGTACTCATGCCAAACATTTCCTCTGGCATCACGCCCAGACTTCTCCGAACCAAGCTCCTTGTAGCCAATATCATCTGCTGCCTCCCAATACTTGTCTTCCCATTCCACACCCCCATCTTCCGTTACCCCCCTGGTCAAGGTCCAACGACAGAGTACACCATCAGGTCTTTGTTCGATTCCTGTCTCTTTCCACCACCTAGATCCATCTGGATGTATTCCATAAGAGGACGGCTCTTGATCCACATTATCCAGCGCTTCAGCTGCTTCAGCTGCATGTACCGCAAAGTTGAACCCAAGTTCTTCTTTTAGTTCCCCTGAATCCAGCGTTGACTGAAAAGAGGGAAGATGAATAAGGGGGTTGGTCTCTTGAAGTTTACTCTCAAATGGTATAGTGAGAGCATCAGCATATCGATCTTTTTCCATGACAGGCGCTACTTCATTTGCATTGATCGAGGGTTTACGAATATTTTCGAAACCAGTGGAGCCACCAAGAGTTGTAACATCCTCAGCAGGCGGAATCCAAGACCAAAAGTCTGGACCAGGTGTTTCATTTCCGGAACTCCTTGAATGACGACCGTATGAATTCCTCGTTCGCAACCCTGGGGATAAGCAAACTGTTCGTCATGAAATTCAAAAGGAAAAGGAAAAGAAAAAAGCAAGACCAAAGGCTTCTCAAGAAGATAATGATGAAATAACATAAGCATCTAACCATGCATACTTCTAAGTATGCCTTCGAAAATGTCACAGGACATGGTCACATAAATGATCTATCTAAGTGAATCTTACTCCAACAATCAGAACAGTGGCAAAGATCCACAGCAGGATCGAAAGAGGGGCAAAAGAAACATATCAAACAAATAAGCAACTTAGTCCAATGAATAAGAGACAAGCTACACATTCGCCAATGAAACGTATCAGTCCAAATCAAATCATTACCATACACAGCAAGTACAAGATATAAAACCCCTCAACAATATAACAAAAGATCCTTTGAGAAAAACACACACACACAAAAGGATGCGACGCTCCTCGGAAAAACCATCTTCGGACACTAAGCCATTACTCCAACAACCATAATGTGAAAGATATATACCACTCGAAATGGTGAAGTAACGAGTCTTACAGATCTTTTTCCCTTTTTAGGTTCACAAAGCAATGCCGCATTCCTTATAACATACTAGTAAATTACTAGCCATAACATAAATCGAATCGGTAATTCTACATCATACAATGCTCATCGTTACTTATATCATCATAATCTGTTGGTAAGTTAATCAACTAACCATAAACATAGATGCTCCTTTTCCACCAAACAAGAATCAGCACCAATGAGAAAAATTAGCATCAAAATCAACAGCAAGAAAACAAAGCATCAACAAAGAAACACCGAGTAACAACTCCAATTCTTGCAACAATCAAGTTTTTTGAAAAACTCCAAGATCTCGTCCCTCACCTGCATCACCATCATTCACCTCCGCATTCCTCATCATCCACTCCCGATTCTCCTTCACAACAGCCCTCGCGGCCGCAATCGCAGCCGCAGCCCTATCGATCACCTGCATTCGCTGCACGCTATCCCTCACGTCCCTCGGCACCTCGAGAATCTTCTCGAACTCCTTGCTCTTCCTCTCCAACTCCTCCTCCTCCTCCTCCTTTTCCCCCTCATCTCCTTCGTCCTTTTGACTCTCGACAATCCTCTCGAACTCCGATTCTCTTTGCTTCCGCTCGGTGGCTCGTTCCCACATCTCCAGGTAGGATTCGCCGCCGGATCTGCCACTCGACGCCCTAATCTTGCACCTGATTGCAACGAATGTGGCAAGATGAAGGTGGTGCGGTAGTGGGAGAAGTGGTTTGGGGGTGAAGTGGTGGTTAGGTGGGAGTGCGGTGCGGGGAGCGGCGGCGCCGAGGCGGCAGGCCATCGCGGTGGTCGGCGAAGAGGTGGTGGTTGAGAGTGGGAAGAGGAGAGTGCTGAGTGGAGAAGGGAATGGCGGTGATGGTCTTTTTGAAGGAAGGGAATTTTCCTTTTGTCCTTATGGAAGTCTGTTATCCAATCATGTTTACACTCATGATTGTGAAAACTTGGGTTGATGTCGTAACACATTGAATTAATGCTTACACTAGAGATGATTTAATAATTTATTTCAAAAGTCTAAATAAAAAAACATATAAAATCGTTCATATTAAATAATACGGATAAGCATAATGGAATTTAGGTCCAATACAACATCTTTTTGATAAAAATGAAATAATGCGAGATTTCTAATTCTGATGGGATTGAGGGTGGGGAAGAGTGAAGTATGGTCTTTGGTATTCGATTCCTTTACTCCTGAAGTCTGAAAAGAGCATCGAATATTGAGGAATGCAAATGCAAGCAAAGCACATTGCAACTACAATGGTGATGATTTACGGTGGGAAACAGTGGAGCAATGTGACATCGGTTTTGACAACGGTTCTGGTTCCACTAAACCAGATCTTGATTCCTTTTATTGGAGTATCAAAAACACCAGTATAAATCCTAAATAATATTCCCTGCATTCCAAAAAAATTACTTCAATATTTATTAAATTAAGATATTTTAAATAAATTATAATGTTATCTATTTGAAATTATTTTTTCTATAAAAATATTAAAACATCCATATTATTAATTTTATATCATATCATTATTTTCTCTCTCTTTCTTTTTCTCACTCTCTCACTCACATAAATCAAAAAATAAATTAAACTTTATAATAAAAAAATAATATATACATAAATCATCATGTCAAATCAATCGATTATAATACTTTTCCGATTTCAAAACGTCACCCTAGATAGTCAGGTCAAGCACTGATCCCCAGTAACAGTTCATTTATGTTTTTCTGTTATCTTCACCACTCACGATCCTGTGTACCAAGGTGCCGATCGTTTAAGAAATCATTGCCAAAATACAATCTCATAGCCCAACCACGGATCATAACCGAGATATTGATATAATTGTTTGACGGGGAACTCCAGCATAGAATCGCTGTACCCAACAAGATTATCATACCACATAAAAGTGCATCATCCAGAACTTGAGGAAGATAATCAAGCTACTACAAGCTGGATAATCTCACTTTCCTGCAAAGGAGAACATTGGAAACAGCATAACGTCACCAATCCACATTACGACTCACACTACTCCAAGGAACATGTCCTTTTGAAATCAATTAACACCACATACAAATCACAGCCTCATAAGTACACAACCGTTTCGAAGACTTGGTTCACACAAGCAAATAGCAATAGCAATGGCATTGCCAATAGCAAACTTCTAGTTCAAGGAAATGAACACCGGTCCTCTTCCATAATCTGAGCTGGGTGAAAACCAATTGATGCGAGAGCTCCGACCGAAAGCCAAGAACTGAGGACCCTGATGCATTTGTTCAATCAAAGTTGCTAATGATGTTGACCTTCCCGTCCTTCGGGCCTCTATTGGCCCTTCCTCGACCACAAAAAACAAAATTTTCAGCAAAAACAGTTTTCATCTGTCCATCTACATACATAATCAAAGCATGGCAAGAAAAAACTCACATTCCACGAGAAATTCTGTCGAGCAAATTCAGGTTACTCATAGTCAACTCTGGTCATCAGGTGTGGACCGTCTACGCAGCCGCCGCCTCCAAGTGACAGATCCACCATCCGAATGCTCATTGTCATCATCTCTGGGATGAGTACTTGCATCTGTGTCATAACTTTCTCCCCAAAGCCTTGAAGATCTCCTTCTAACCCCTACATACGACCTAGCTCTAGAGGCACCTGACCAGCTACTGCTTCTTGAACTAACTGTAGGCCGGAAGACACGTATGAGGAAAAAAACGGTCAGCCAACCACTATCTTCTATGGGTAAAACTCCATCATCATCCCCATGAATAACATCATCCCCGAAAGAAGATCGTATCGTGCTTAGAACGTCTCCTATGTCTCTTTGCCTCTCCAACCTCCTCCAATTACGTTGCCTCTCGGGGTCTGCCTGAGAAGGTCTGACAAGAGGATGATCCTCTCGAGCATGCTTTCTAAGATCTGCATAGTTGCCATTAAATTCACATGTCTCACGAGCACAACTTCTTGACTTATCATTCATGAACAGACGGGCAGACTCTTCAACTATCCAACCACTGATTTGACCACGACAAAGTGGACATACAAGCTTGTGCGGCAACTTATGCATACCAGAGAAAATGGAAGTGGCTGAGTGATCTGTGTTTCTTCTTTCTTGGGAGCCGACAATGGCATCTGTTCGTCCCACCTCGAACGGACTGAATGACTGTGCAGAACCAAGGATCATCTCCTGTCCTGCTGCATCCGAGGAAGACTCTGCAAAGGACTTCTGGAACTGATCAAGACAGTTAGAGTGACGATAGCTCGTATCACACATATAAGGGCGACAGCCTTTTTTGTATGAAGAGCATATGAGAAGAACAGCATTGTGAGGATGTTCCATACAAACCGGGCACCTGGCCTCCTCCCATTCTTTCAGGTCCTCCTTGTTCTCTGAAAATTTAAGTGTTTTCTGTCTATCGTGGCTTGAGGCAGAAGGAACTGGAGATTTCCTAGAGCTCTCATAGGAAACAGAACGATCTCTTCTTGTCTTTGGCATGTTGCTAAACTACAAGCTAGAAATTACTTTCTGAATTTGGACACCTTACGCACATAAACAGACAATAAATTTCATGAGTAAACCCAGCAATTTCAATATTCCAAATGACCAAAACGTACAGAAGATCAGTCCTTACATTAAAAGAAAATGCAATCATAGACTCGGTGGCACAGACATACATTCCAAATCAAATATCAAGAGAAATGCATGCAAAGGGGTAAATAAATATACACACAATTCGTACTCCAGACAGAACATATGTGCCAAAAGTGCTGCGATTGCAGACCACTTGAAAACTGTTCAATGCCCCCCAGAACATGGACATGGACAATTTCCTCACAATAAAATCCCATTAAGAGAAAATAAAATTCAAGTTATACTATGTAGCACAATTGTTTTTAATGATCTATTCTTATAGAGGCAAACCTTAACAAATGATCTTCCCTTCAGCACATCCATGAGATCAGATTCAATCATAACCAGAACTGATAGATCACTAGCTACCTTTGACATCCAAGAATCTTAAAGAAGTCAAAAATAAATCAAACAAATGAATGGAGCTTAAACCACACAATTACAACCAGATCCTTTCTCCTGTTGACAATAGAGGTATCCAAGTAGGGTACTTTTTGTACCATCACCGTCATCATTCATGCAAGAATCCGCGCTAGGTCGTAATTGCAATGAGGAGAACGCATGAGAGACATACCTGCAAGAACTGTCCAAATTCCCACTAAACCAGACTCACAGTTGTCATCTATTAGAGTCAAGAAATAGTGGAAAGAATATAGGAAATCGAACCTATCACGCACATCCAACAAAGTAACAAACTAACATTGGATAACTTGGAGGAATGGTCGAAATTGACAAATCTATTTTGCAACTGCTAATCAAACAGAATCAAAAGAAATCTAAATCCAACAACGAAGAAAATTATTATTACTACAAAGCTAGACCCTGAGCTGAAAGAGTGTTTGCACCCGAACCTATGAACAAGAAACTCTTGACATAAGTGTCTAAGTATTCTCAACCATGAACCAGGCTTATCCCTCCCAGTGTCATTGAACCTAAGCCATAAGCTAACAATGAACTCCTGGAAAATCAAACATCGAAAACTATAGCCATTCCAGTGTCATTGAACCTAAGCCTCACAACACGAAATTCCACCATCTGATCCAGCCACCATTATGGAAACACCACAAAAGAGGATCCCTCGTCCGGGTTCTAACTTCTAACAATGCTGGTCGCCTCAAAACAGCAATTAGCAACAGAAGATCAAGCAATACGGCATCCTAAAAAACTTAACCAACGCACGCCTTAAACCAGATCTTCTACCTCAAAATCCACCGACGTATACACCACCCTCTTCATAGAACCCTCTACACCAACCCATGAACAACAGGAAACACACGACCAAAACTCCCAAGCAGCAAAACCCTAAAGTTTCAAAGTTCACATCCAACCGAAAACAAGGCACCAATCGAACAAATTGAGCAAAACCCACACCACCAAACCGACAAAACCACGCTTTCCTATCATCAAAAGTATCAAAACTTATACCGGATGATACGCTACTCCGAGCAACGCCGATCGAGGAAGACTCGTCGGCAGCTGAAAAATAGGAGAAATTGGCAGCTGATTTCGATGAAGGAGAAAATAATCGATCGATGATTAGGGGAGAACGAGAGGAAAGATAGCTCGAGGTTGAATCGATTTAGGGTTTGATGTTGCGTGCAAGATTGAGAAAATTGGGGGAGGAAATGAAACGGGTGAGAGAGATGATATTAACGATTGGGCCTTTGATTAAGGGTCGAGGCGAAACTTCGTTGAAATTTGGTGTCTTTTTCTTCCAAATCAACTTGAATTCCTTCAGCATGAGGTTGCTTTCTTTTTCTCTCTCTCGTTTTAATGTTGGTTTAATTACTCTAAGCCACAGGTTATGGAGATGGAGTAATCTAATCGTGGAGCTGCACTAACTGACCGTAAATCACTCATCAAAATTGAAAACATCATTATCTTCATTTTCAGATATTTTATCGAATTCACGAATTTATATATATATATATATATATATATATTAATTTTTTTATAATATTTGATGAAAAAAAAGTGATATTAAAAAACATGATGAGAGAAAAGGAGCAAAGATGTGATGGATGTTATTCTAATAGATATGATGATTTATTTCGGTGTTTTTTATGTGAAAAGTTTATTAATTATGATATATTATGTATGTTTTGGGATGCATCGAAAAAAAAATATTGTCTGTAATATATGACGGAGGGAGTATCATTTAAAAAAATAAAATTTTAAATTTTAAAAATAATTAAATTGAAAAAAATATGAGAGGGACTGTAATTTTCTTGACTGTAATACTTTCTCCGTCCAATTCAAATTATAACGATTTGATCTGATAAGATAATTTATGTGTGTGTTAAATTAATAAAAAATAATAATTTTGTCCTCTTAAGTATATGAGATAAAGGAATGAGGAAAATAAGAAAGATAAATGATGATGAATGAATTGATATGATATGATATAAAATAAGGATATTTTGATATTTTTATGTGAAAAAAATATTAAATATGAAAATGTAATAATTTGAATGAAATATAAAAAGAACGTTATAATTTAAATGAGACGGAGTGAATAACTACCGTCCAAATTCCCCTCATCTAATTGAAAAAATAAAAAAATAAAAATTGAGATGCATATACTCAATTAACTTTACGATCTATGTCCTAAAATATACAGCCCAAAAAAAGATCAAAACAGAAAATTCGATACTACAAACTCAAATATAAATGATAGTACTAATAATAAGATGTCTTATTTGACAAAGATTTTATTTAAAAATACTAAAAAAAATATTACTTTTTTACTGAGTCTTAATATGTTTTCGAATTAAAAATATTTTGATTTATCACTATCCCACACGTCTTTTAAAAAAATTTCATTGCTCGATTAAATGAATTTCTCATTCTATATTTTTAACTATCATCATTAATATCCTTTATCAAAAGAAAAAAAAAACTATCATCATTACTATTACACGCCTCATAACATGTGTGATCATTAATGATGTTTTCTTTATAATCAGTATTACATATCATGTCATAACTTAATACAATAATAGTTTTGAATCATCTGTTATTATATTATAATATAATTAGATTGAAAAACATATACATAACAAATCAATCATAGATTCTGATATAATCGTTATGACAGCTTTTGTATCGTAACACTGAAAACAATCGTAAGCACAAATATGATACATTTAGGACACGGTCTTAATCACTGTAACTACCTCTGTGTTCTTACAACATTATTCGTCAGTTCTTAATCACACTCCCACTCCCCTCACTCCTTCATCTTCCTCCTCCCCAGATCTCTCCATGGCTAACGCATGGAGACGATACAGACCCCAACAACCCCTCTCACTCCCCCCAATCCCCTCAATCCTCCTCCTCGTCTTCATCCTCACATTCCTCATCGTATTCTTCATCGCCCCATTCTCCCACCTCTCCTCATCCCAATCCCCAAACCATAACCCTAATCCCCAGTTCCTCTCCCTCACCCCATCACTCTCCCCCTTCGACTGCTTCTCATCCCCTCAAGCCTCCCCAATCATCGCAAACCTCGTCGAAGGGGTCCCTTACCCTTTCCTCATCTCCCTCTCCGACTTCGGGTCCCTCCCCGACAAGCCCCACAAGAACATTGTACGGACCCTGTAGGGGAAGAGGTTTCGGAAGCCGGATATCTCGGTGACAGTGCAGAGGGTGTTGGAGGGGAGGAAAGGGGAGTACGGGGTGGTGGTTGATGTGGGAGGGAATGTGGGGATGGCGGCGTTCGCGGCGGCCGTGATGGGGTTTAGTGTGGTGTGTTTCGAGCCGGTGGTTGAGAACTTGCAGAGGATTTGTGATGGGGTTTGGTTTAATCGGGTTGCGGGGAGGGTGATGGTGTTTGAGGCCGTCGCGTCGGATAAGAGGGAGAGTATCACGTTTCATAAGGTGTGTTGCTTGTAGGTGTGGTTATTGGCTGTAATGTAGTATCGAAAGGGCTGTAATGTGTGATGGGATGATCTCTGTTTGGTTCTGATAGCTGCGAGTTCTCGGCATTTCTATGTCGGGTTTTGAATATGGGACCAGCATTTACATGTATTTGAATCGCAGTCCCTTTTTTTATTTTTAAGAATCATAGGTGGTGTGGTTCATGATTCATTTGCTAGAATTTGTATAAACGGGTTGTATAGAATTGGGCCTGAGAAAGCTTAGTGCTCTTGGGAATCAGGCTTGATGATGGACATTTCAAACCATATTTAGGGATCTTAGATTAAGCAAATGAGGTTGAGAGCTTTCTATTTTACGTGCTTGGTGTGTGCCGTAGTGGTGGTGTCTGAATTCTGCTCATTCAAGTTTGGGTTAAGGCGTTAGGCCCTTGGGTTCAAACTGCTATGGTTGCTTTGTGTGCTCTTGGATGGATAATTGTAGGTGTAGAGGCTCTCTGATTCTGTGGTTTGGTAATTTAGAGTCGAGAATCAACTATACAATAGTTTTAATTACACCTCTATTAGACCACCTGAGCATTATATTATGATATGTGATTTGTGTACTTGATAGGATGAATCACCCCTGTCATATCATGGTATAAACTCACCCTCTTAACTTGATATTCTTATTTTACAATTGTCTGGCAGCACCCTCGGGATGACCAGTGGTTAGCATGGGCTTATGGAAAACCTTATCATATGTAGTCGGCTGTCAAATGACACCAGTTTGCGACAAATTTAATCATCTATGAAATGTCGTACCCAATAGGCTCTGTTGTTTTATCTTAAAGCAGATTAGTTACCTGTCTCGCAATTCTGTTCTCACTATTCTTTCCATCTTCCTTTTTGGTTTCTAGTTGGTCGGGCGGCTTGATAATAGCGCGGTCTCTGCTGCTGGGGCCAAGTTGGCATTTAAATCCAATGAAGAGGTGGCACTCCAAGTAAGGTCGATTCCTCTTGATGATGTGATTCCAGATACGCTACCTGTTCTTTTGATCAAGATAGATGTCCAAGGATGGGAATGCCATGTACTCAAAGGCGCCTCAAAGATACTATCAAGAAAGGCTGGCAAGGCCCCTTATCTGATCTATGAGGAAGATGAGCGACTGTTGCAAGCCAGCAACACTAGTGCCAAGGAGATTCGAGATTTCCTTCGAACCAAGGGCTACAATCATTGCACCCAGCATGGAACAGATGCTCACTGCACCAAGAAGGCTTGAGTGGATTCAGAAAGAAACATGATACCTAACAACTGCCCACAGGAGGAAAGTGCCTTGGAAATAGACTGTGTGTGCACTCAATTCAAGCAGTGAAGCTCATTCTGGATTTTGATCACTTCACTACATTTTCTGTTCTCTTCTGAGAGACCCTAGTTTCCACAGATCGATAACTTGGACCAAATTTGGTTGACGCTCGTGGCTGATTTAAGGGACATGCGTGATTGGTTCACTTGGGAGATACTGGTTCTGGTTTCTCCGGTCATGAGCAGATTTCTTTTCAGGGTCATGAGAGGCATCGGATGAACTTATTCTGCACATTTTCTTCATTCGTGTGATGCTGCATTAGCCAGTCGGAGGGTAGAATCATAATGCGCTTTGTAATTACAATACAATCTTCAGCTGTATGGTAGTCTATAATCTGAATGTGCTTGTGCAAAAAAAATAAAAAAATCATAATGCTATTGTGCAGAAAACACGTCAAGTAAGAATCGAACCTATGATTTTAAGGTTTGGAACTAAAAACTATATCCACTGATCTAGGGATGTTTTTCTTTATAATATGGAAATTAAATTTATTGTAAAATAAAACAAATATCCACCTCTACCCATCCCTTTCCACTTCTGGAGTCGTAAGCGAACTCTTCTCTCCATCAAAAAGCAGCAATTTTTCTCGGTACCCTTTTCACTACTAGCAAAAAGAACCTGCTGTTTTGAGTAATTTGTCCCGTGACTCCCGGCAACAATGAAAAACCCACAAAACCCTTTTGGGGACTTGATCGAAGTTTGAGTTTTGATAGGGTTTTGAGTGTATTGTTGCTTGAATTGAGCAGAAATGAATCAGATTGATGCTCGAGGAAAGCATCGGATTTATGCTGAACTCAAGCGACTTGAGCAAGATGCTAGCCTGTTGCAGGTCAACTCCTCACTACATCAATTGGGTTTCTCTTTTTTCTTTTATCTTGTTTCAAAAGTTGCACTTTTCTTTTGATGGGGTTTTGCTCCTTTTTTGAAATCTTCGTTTCTGTTGTTGAATTGGGCGTATATGATGGTGCAGTATGACTGTGTGAGTATGATGTTGAGGTTGGCCTCATTGTTCTTGTTAGTGGATGCGATTGATTTTTGTTGGATGTGAGCAGTTATTGGATTGGTGACGAAAGAGCTTAGAATAGAATATGTTATTGGATCACATCAGCTATATAGAGCAATGTCGGGAATCCAATGTCGCATCTCATCTAGGATTTGGGATCATTTTATGCTATGAATGTGTTTTGGGATGAACTCAATGCTGATTACTTGAGGAGATGAGGAGTTTTCTTACTGGTAGAGTTGGGATAGGGAGCATGATATTGATTAAATGATATGTGGGCGTTGTGATGCTGGAAATTTGGTGTTGGCTACTGAATGTTGATTCTGTTCATTGCAAGTTACTTGACTGAGATCCAAGTACATATGATTCTTACATGAACACTTGCACACACGAATCACCCTTCATCAAGTTTTTGTTGTCGGAAATGGATGAACTAGCGAGGTGAGCTCACATACAGGCTTTTCTCTCGAATACCCCTCTGTAAGAAAGAAGCCATTTGTACTAGGTCTTGGTGATGGCTTGAATGACCTTCTAGTTAATTGAATGAGGCGTTGTAATTATCTTTGTTTTCCATGCTTTCCATTCGAAATATAAATGATCCCTTATGAGATGCTACAATTTCTAAAAGCGGAGTTGTCAAGGTTACTCAATCCGCTTTGCCATTTAATGCAATCATGTCAAGTAATAAAAATGTTATTCGTTTTGACCCAAAAAGAATAAAATGTTATTCGTTGATTACATTACATGAGAAGACTTTGGTTAAGAGATGCCTAATGTTACAAATGGAGACTACAGTGTAAAAGGATATGGTTTTGTGGATGAGCTGTAAAATCAAGTCGATTGAAGCTCATTTGATAGTTGGATGAAGTAGAAATTGATGTGGAAACTTTATTGGGTGAATGTCTTTGTATGAGAACAAATTTTCCAATCGAAGGACTGTTAAGGCTTATGCAGATTGTGATGTTAGTGAGAGTTGTAACCCCCGTATATGTAAATTGAATTCAGTTTCTCGCAATAAAAAGTGAATTCGGTTGTAATAAAGAGGTGTATTTAACACGCAGATATAAATGAAAAAATGTCGGTTAGCATACCGTATTCCTATTTGATTTTCGCTTTTCTTGATAGTATTATGATCTGTTAAGAGTAATTTCTTGAACCAGAACGAGTACTGTGATGGAACTATGACTTAATAATCATGCAGGCAGAAATGGAACAACTTGGAAAAATGGAGCCAGCATCAGCTGTGTGCAAAGAGTAAGTAGTTCGGAACCATGACTTAATTTCTTTCTGATAGTGCGTTAACTAGTCGTATGACTTATTCCAACTCTATAATGCTTTTCTGGTGCCAGACTGCTCGCTCATGTGCAGACAAGACCAGATCCTCTACTCCCAGTGTATGCTTTTTCGCCCTTCAATGATACTTATATGGACAATGAATTACGCTGCAGACCACCCCTCATCGTCGTGGCCTTGTGACACTGGTCTGATCCATTGTGGCTTGACATTGCAGGACAAGTGGCCCTTTGCATCCGTCATGGGATCGCTGGTTTGAAGGACCAGAGGATTCTAGAAGTTGCAGGTGCAGCATAATGTGATAGTTCCTGTCGCATGCATCAGCTGTTGAAAGAGCAAGTTAATGATAGATTGGGATGAATATGTTTGTTTCTATAGAAGTAGTTCCACAGATTGAAATTGAAGTGACTGGACGTATACATGATATCACAGTTCAAGCACATCACAAAACATTGTAATTCGCTGTTGAACTCAATGTTTTCAACTTTATTTTGATATTGTGAAAATGTCATTATTTTTCATATGGATACCTAGTAAAATCCTCGATGATGTGCTTGAGTTTGAGCCCTATAATGACCGAAACACCAGGATGCTATGACAGTGCCATGACTGTCGTGGTTTGAAAGCTGGACGATTCCCTATAAAATTAATTATCTCCATATCCTACTGCATGAGATTGATTTGCGATCAGATCTTGCTTTTTGTCCATCACTAAAGCAAAAGATGAACATAAGTCAATGTATTCTTCCAACCATCTCATGCATCTCTCCTTACTCGCCCTGTTACGCAAACAATCTTGTAATGAAAGTCGTGTTGAGCATGAATCTCTCATATTACTAATGAAATTCTGTTAATTATTCTCTACGTCGTCGTTGATCTCAGTGCACCGCTCTTTGCCATGACACATTGAGAACTATGCCATAATACAAGATGAGAGCAATAAAATGCAAAACTGAGTTTAGATAACAAAACCATAGGTTCTGTTCCATCAGTCAAGACACTCACGAAAATGATACACCAGTATTACTTCATATAACAGTTAGTATCAACTCGGAGCCTTGCCAGTAACCCGCTGTGCCACCCAACCTAACCCATCATACAACCCATCTCCAGTAAGCGCACTGCAGGCTTGGATGTGCCAGTCATGATCCTTAATGCTGTGAAGCGAAAGAGCATCAGTTATCTCAGCTGCAGACATGGCATCCTTGAGATCCTGTTTATTGGCATAGACCAGGATGACGGCACGTTGTAGGTCCTCGTGTGGAAGCAACCTGAAGAGTTCTTCTTTCATGATGGATATCCTTGCACGGTCCGTGCTGTCAATCACCACAATAACTGCATGAGTACCACGATAGTAGGTTGCCCAAGAGGTCCTCAGTCTCTCTTGTCCTCCCAGATCCCAAACCTGATAAAAAAGCATCACCAATATTAACAAAGAGGGCGTGGCATGAAGAACTAACCACATCCAGAACACAAACATATGAAGAAATAAGGACAAATGAACAAAAGAAGCATCGAAACAAGGCAATTGAGTGGATTTTAAACATGTGATATTTGTTATCAACACTTCATACCATGCATAATGCCGGTAAGATTCTGAAACTTGATGATGATAATGTGCAGACACAAAAAAAAAAAAAAAAAAAAAAACCAATCAAAGGCAGCTCTTTGGATAGCATCAGTTCAGTTTAAGCGCACATAACAAGACACATTATTAGGAAGCACTCAAAAGGAGATGCTACTACTAATAAATTCAAATAAGCCAAACAGGATGCGCAGCTTATTACACCAAGGTCAAAACTCTTTCCATCATTTTTCAAACATCGACCAAATACAAGTCTCTACTAACTTCTCCGGCTCAAACAATATCAAGGTTAGTTTCGCAAATTTTGCAACGCCTAGCGAGAAGTAACTTCGCTCTTGCCATCTTGCAATCCAGCCTGCCTTGACTCTTCATATCATCAAATCTCCACCACAACTAAAATTTTGTGACCATCCCCTTTATCACTCTACATGTACGCTTACAGCTTTAAATTGTGAGTCTCCAAGCCCTGATTTCTGAAAAAATATCAGCTCAGACTCGTCATTAGAATTTATCTAGAGTCTCCAAGTCCTAATTTCTGACAAGCATCAGTCAAGACTCTTCATTAGAATTGTTATAGAGGTTCCAAGTCCATATTCCTTTAAGAAAAAATCTTGCAGTAGACTCTTCCATTGAATTTATCTAGTCACAAAGGCACTAGAGGTAATGGAAACAAAAAATCATTAAAAAAAAGTCAAAGGGATAATGTAACAACACAAAAGGCAGGACATTTGTAATCACATCCTATCAATGTAAATCACAAAAAATGATTTAACTAACTAGCAGTTTGGTCCCTACAGACTTGTTTAATTGACTTGTCTATGTTACTAATGCTAGTTTCAAAAGGCACTGCTTTATAACAGGTTAAGAACTTATCACAAAAGAAGACTGGAACCAAGAACATTCTCACCTGCTAAAAGGTTTCCCTTTCTAAGAGCACAAAGGACCATACAGAACATTAAAGAATTCCCTAACTCATTGGCTTAGTCACTTAGAGAAATCACGAAGCCACGGCCCAGGCATAACAATCCTAACCAAACTAAAAGTAGCAGTTTATAGATTACTAAGGAGCATCATGGTACAATGGAAGCTAGTAACACCCATGTTCGACCATATCTCATAGGATTCTGGGTCTCAAGGGGGTAAACAAATATTCCGGATTAATCTAAGGGCATAACTCACATTCAAACGCACTAACATTGAACACAAAGCAAACTAATCTTTCTACAATGAACATTCTCAAAGTCATGGTAATCGCATGATCAATAACATCAGTAATGAAAACATATCCTTGTAGAACTGACCAATCAAAACCAAAAACCTTACTGGAATGCCAAACATAAAACTAGTTACAACAAGCTAACATATAATTATATGGGCAAAATCGTAATTATATGGTCTGATTTACAACATAATTCAACAAAAGTCATTGATAGGATATGCTTCTGATTCTCTCATGCCACAGAATCTTAAATACGTCTAGCTTGCTTCCAGGTCCGGATTCAGAACCATAACTTCCTCAAGCAATATCAAACCATTCAGACTCAAACACAAACCAATCCAAAAACAGACACCAAAAATGAACAATCAATCAATCACACGCACCTCGAATCGGATATTCTTATAAACAAGCTCCTCCACGTTACTCCCAACCGTAGGATGAGTAGTCACGACCTCACCCAGATGCAATTTATAAAGGGTGGTGGTCTTCCCAGCATTATCCAACCCAACGACGATGATCTTGTACTCCTTGGCAGGAAACAACATGAACCAGAACCTCGACACCAAAGCTCCCATCTTTCCCCTTTTGGTTACCTGAAAATACAACAAATTGAACCAAATAATCACATCAAAATGACATTTTTCAATAATCTGATTAGACCCAGATAGGGGAAATGAAGGGGATGATTGAATTGGGGGGTCGATCATAGAGTTTTGGGTGATTAGATTTGAAGGTTTACCTTTGAATCAGAGATGCGAGAGAGGATTGTTGTCGGAGAAGAAGGGTCTCGGAGATTGTGAGGGTACGCTGGTTTGGGGAAAGCGTAGAAGACTTCAGGGTATTGGTTTCCTGCTTTGGAAAAATCGGCAAATTATACTCCTGGACATATTCCACATCCGGTTACTTAGCAGTCTTGTACTCTTGTTGAATGATAGTACAAAAAATTTATGGGATTATACTATTCATGATATTTTCCTTCGTTTTATTTAAATTATAATATTTTTTATTTTTTTTAAATTATAATACTTTTATATATTTTTTCAAATTATAATTTTTTTATATTTTTTTGATAAATTATGAAAAGCTGACTTGACACGATTATTAAGAAATTCATTGGCTTTATGGATATGTATCAAAATACCCCTCGTACTGATAAAAGAAAAGAATGAGGGTTGTGAGTGGGAAGAGAGTGAAAAAATAATGATAGAGAAGATAATGTGATATTAAATAGATATATTTTGAACTTTTCAACCCAAAAATCTTGTCAATTTAGGAAATATTGTAATTTATATGAGACATCCATTTTTTGTAATGTGTCATAATTTATATGAGATGAAGAGAGTATTTAATAAAAAAATTTCACAAAAATATCAAAATATCCCTAATTTATATCTCATCAATTCATTCACTACAATTTCTTTTCCTTCTTTTACTCTTTTTTTTGTCTCACACCCTCACAAGGATAAAATTATCATTTCTTATTAATTCAACACATATATAAAATATCGTATTAGATCAAATCGTTATAATTTAAATGAAATGGAGGGAGTAGCTATTGATCATCAAGAAAAGTTAATTCCATACTTTAAAAAAGGTTGGTTCAATAACCAATTGTTTTTCCATTTTTAATCCCATATCAAGTATTCGTACATCGTTTAATACAGAGATTGTTGAAACTAACACTTAGAATAATCTGGAAGAAGTATTCTATGATAAATGTTTATTTTCTTTCTGTCTCATAACTCTTACAACGATTTGATCCGGATCGATTTTCAATATGTGTGTTGAATGTGATATATTTTGATTAGTATATTGTTATTTTTTATGATAGTGTTGGGTTTGATTTGAAACAATAAAATAAAATAAGGGAGGAGATAGTGAAATGTAGTGAAATATTATGATTATTTTAATATAAAATTATTTTCAAATAAGAAAATAAAATAAGTATTGTAAGATTTATAGAACAATCCAAAATATTAAATGTTTGTAAGAATTATGGGACGAAGAGAGTACCATTTTTTATTTTTTTTATTATTAAATTTCACTATGTATAAGTGTTGGAACTAAATGTAATTAAAATAGAATAATATTATTTCTTCTCCCGGATTGAAATGTGTACACAACCTAAGTTGTTATTAGTATTTTATGATAATGTTATAAACAATATTTGTAATCGTCACAACACAAGTAAAACTTTACATCAACATTACATAATAACTGTAATATTAATATGTATTTTGAGGATCATTTTTATTCATCTTAATAATACAACAAAAATATGCCACCAGTCTAGAATTGAAAAATATAACTTAAAATATCATTATTTTTTCAAGATAATTTTATATAAAATGAGATTTGATCATCTCATAAACGATTATAATACGAAAACCCTTTTTATTCATGCATATAAATGTAAATTTAATGGGATAGATAAATACATTTATGATGAGACGGAGCGTTCATTAAAATCTCTATTAATAATCCACCGGAAAAAAAAACGTTACAGGCGTTATTGGAGGGGGTGATATGTGGAGCTGCGGTGAATTGCTTTCCAGGCGGAATCGATCCAATGATGGGAGTAATCGAGTGCGGCTGTCAGCAGGTTGCATGCATGATAGTACATGTTTGAAATGGGAAAACGAGACATATCAATCACTGGAGAGGGGTTTTGTTTGAGCATTTTGATGCTTCTCGCGTATTTCTACCTGATCGTTTTCTCGAAATTAATTTATGGTTGGTTGATCTGTTCTCATGAAGTACTGACATTCGTTGCATATAGTGGAAGACAAAATTTAGGCAATTCCGTAATTTTAACTGGTAAGCAGTTTCGAGATGAGAATAAGAATTTCTTGGATGAGAATGTCCCTAAATAGGCGTTTCCTAAATTTAGTTTGTGTTTGAGAATGTCTCTGATTGAGATGAGGTTTTCCCAACTCAGAATTTCCTGAATTTTAAAAGACAAAAAAACTGCGGACTGAGAATGTCCTGTAGAGAAAATATTTCTAATTGAGAATGCCCTGAAATGAGAATGTCACAAATGAGGATGTTCCGAGATGACTCAAACGAGAATCCTCCCTAGTGGGATTTCCCCATCTGTCATCTGAGAATTTCCATCAATGTGATTGTGCTAGAATGAGATTTGTTCGAGATGCGGATGTCCAGAAATGAGAATTTCCAGATGTGAGATTGTCTGGAGTCGAGAATGACGCAATTATATTTCCAGTTCAATGTGATTGAAACGTTAAACTTATCTTCAGTGTGGAGTTATAGATCTCATTTGCTCTATGTTAGGAGTGGAGTTTTTCCAGATGGGTGAGTCACTTTGCAATCGGTGCCCTCCTTGTACTTCTCAGAATCTCTACTTAGTGCAGGCTGAGGTAGGAAATTTCAATGCAATCACAGCCTGTTTCTCAGAAACCTGTAGTTTAGACATTCATGATAGGAGATTATTATCGACGGTCAAGACCATCGCTTATACTCTTGATATGTGTTTTTATTGAGAATAGAAGTCTCTAGAGTTTCCAAGCCTGTGATTTTCGTGCTGCATTAGTTGTGGTTTCTAATTTCTGAGGACTGGCTGTGATGTGCTTTGTGTACTCTGAAGTTAAAGTGTATTGGATTGTATGGCTGCAGTGTTACTGGTGGGATTCGAAACTTAGAAGCAACGGTTCTCTGAACAGAGAAACATATGACCGCCTGATGACACTATGGTATACCAAGGGAGGTTCTCAGGGCTCGATTTGCCGTCTGATAAAGTCCTGGAACGTCAGCAAAGTCTTCCAATTATTCATGCTACTAAAATGCATTACGTCGCTGCTTCTCAGCTACTTGAGTCTCTACTAGGAGTACCCTACAATGTTACTGCTACTTAATCTGAAGTAGCGGATATATCTGAAGCTCCAAGAGATGGCTGATGTTCTCATGCTGTCTTGTGAGTTCATCCATGAACCTGTCATCAATGTCTATAGAAGGCATTGGCTGCATCGAGAAGTTCTTCAAGGCTGAGGGCTGAAAAAATGAAGGGAAGTCAGGTGAATGGAGCTGATTTATGTAGCATCTCCAACTGGAGGCAGTCTTAGAAGAAACTTGCCACGGAGAAGCCAAGGCGAGCAAATGTTCTCTTGGCATGGTTCTGTGATCCGATAAAACCCAGTAACTATCCGTTAAAGCACTTGAATGTGCTGCAACTCCTCAGTTTATTCTATTTTGTGATCTGGTAATGCTCCAATTCTCGATCCATATTGAACCATTTTACTCGATCCTTAGTAATGAAGCTGGCGCGGCCTATGCTTTAATTCTCGATCCTAGACACAAAATGTTAGTGGAAGGTTAGATTGATTTGGTAACAGGAACATGTGTGTGATTTGAACTTTGTTGTGTAGCCTCTTAGCTAAAGTGCTTAGAGATGTTTACTTGTTTATGTAGCCTGTGTTGCATTTTGATTTCGTTGCATTTTGATTTCGTTCCTACCTCTGGTCTCTTCGCTTCTGTGTGCTAAAGCGTGTAAAATGTTTATGCCATACTCGTATCTGCATCTAGTTGTTCCTGTTATTGTTGATCTTGCAGAAACTATTCAGTGGTTGGCACACTCATTTGCAAAAGCAAACGGCATATCTTCATCCGTTCTACAGTGGACCAGTTTTCTTTGCATTCATGACCAAACGCAAGTGAGAAGGCGAAATAGACGAGAAAACTCCACACTCCGATTCCACTTTGCTGGTTAGTATCCTACACCCTTATTGTTCGACGCTAAAGTAGTAACCATCATCTGTCTCTGTTATTGTGGCTGCATTTTATTATTATTCTTTGTCGCGTTACGAACTCGTTATGGCTTGAGCTAACATTTTGATTTCGATTATTGAACTTCACGCTAGGGAGGAATATTTCACTACGTGACCATTAGCATTCATAGGGGTATGGCCATGAATTTCCTTCTTTTGGAAGATAGGGACACGGCTGGCATCTTTGAAATCGAAGCCTATTATTTTGTTCTATTCATCTAAACCTGCAAAGCATATTCTTATCTGCTCTCTGTTCTCTCATGTCAGTTTTGGTCTACACTTAGGTTTGACAAAAACGACTGTGACTTATGCTACAAGATTGCCCCATTTAGGGACCATAGATGACTATGATGCCTCGTTTTGTTTGCATTTGGTGTGAAGGTAGATAGACGAAGATGAGCGTAGTTGCACTTAAATTTATGGACATTGGTAGAATGTGGTCGCATCATGGTTCTTTGTCATACCTTTATACAAGTTGATGGCACCTCATGGCTCGTTACCGTCATACGTTTGGTTTTGTGTCGACGTATCGTATCGCTCTGTTGTGGGTGGCCGAGCGTTCTTTGGACGATATAGGACAAGGGTAGAGTCATGATAGATGTTTGGACATGTGGCACGATATATCTATATAGATAAAAGAAAAAATATAAAAAATGATCGACGATCATTAAGATGACCGATGAACGTTGAAATCAGTTGCGTCACAGAAGAGGAGTCAGGGGTCATGGATGGCTTTCCAAATAGAGGTAGGCTATGATGAGCATCACGGATAAAGGATGCATAGTCTTGTTGGTGACTTGGTGATGTTGATTGAGAAATCCAAAACATAACCATAATGAAAAGGGGAAAGGGTGAGAGCCAGACCCATGCCCCTCTCTTTCATTTTTTCCTTTTGGGAGAGCTGTTGGCAGCCTTTCTCTTTCCCGTGCAAGAGGCCATCCCCTCATGATAACTATTGTCATGGTACTGTGTTATGTGGGTGGCTCCCACCTCTTTCATTTTCACTCTATTGTAAGTTTATATTTTGAATAATTTATCGTATGGTTTCAATTTCTTATCTACAAGATTATTAAAAGGCAGTTTTCAGCTACAGAGGATATCATGTTACAGAATATGGACATGAAGGATGTGATTTGTCTTGATCATATTTTTTTCCTTCTTGGTTGTTATTTTCAGTGGTTTTTTTTTTTTTTTGCACGCATGCTATGCTTCCTGATATACCACTCTGATAGTTCTCTATCATAAATTGGGGGGGGTGGGAGGACTTTATGAATTTCACTATTTCAGTGCTCCTGTGTAACTTGGAAAAAAAATTATGCGAATAGTTATGAGTTTGTTTGGATGAACATGGCCCTGTTTTTCTACCTTTTATGTCTCTCCTGGACTTCTTCAACCTTATAAAAAACCTACTCCCTTCCTCTCAAAATTATTAAAACTTTTTGATTTTATACGCGTATCGATATAAAATTTGATACGCATGTAACGACGATCAAACATAGTTTTTTATAAATTTATCATAAAACATCAATATTTGTATAAATTACGTGCTTCATTCTAATATATGTTGTGGGACGATTAGTTAGACGCATATGATTTGATATGAAAATAAGACATATATATATTCATATATATAAAATAATACATAATACGTATATGTTATAAATATATATCCTAATTAATATAGAACGGATGGAGTATCAGAAATTAACCAGTCACTATAAAAAAATAGCGTTTTAGCTACGGAACATTTTAGCTACGGATAAAATCCGTCGCAAAATCATATATATTAACGACGG